>JAJHZJ010000130.1:3242500-3522500 GCA_023548195.1 Bettongia penicillata ogilbyi | reverse complement strand
CCCAAAAGGGATCTCAAATTGAAAACATCAAGAAATATTATTGCCAAATTCCAGAACTATCAAGTAAAGGAGAAAATATGACAGGCAGCCAGAAAGAAATCATTCAATTATTGTGGAGCTATAGTCAGAATCACACAGGATCTTGTAGCTTCTACATGAAAAGACTGAAGTAATTGGAATATGATATTCTGTAAGGCAAAAGGACTCGGACTAAAACCAAGGATCAATTACCCAGGAAAGTTTGGCATAATAATTTGGAAAGGAGATGGACATTCAATGAAATAAGGGCTTTCCAGATCTTCCTGAAAAAAGGCCATAACTCAATAGAAAATTCAATCTTCAAATGCAGGTCTCAAGAGAGGCATAAAAAGGTAAATACGGAAAAAGAAAAGCTTGATATTCAATTTGGGCAAACTATTTACCTCCCTATAAGGAAGATGATGCTTGTCAATCTTGAGAATTGTACATCTGCTATGAAGTATAAAAGGAATGTACATAGATACAGGGAACAGGTATAAAGAAAATTATGTGATGATAAAAATGTTATTCAAGCAGGGGAAGGAATTGTAACAGGAGATGTGAAAAGAAGGAAGCAAAAAATGATAAATTACATCACAGGAAGAAGAACAAACTTATAGTAGAGGGAAAGAGGGGAGGGAAATGAACATTGTTTGAGAGGTACTCTCATATGATTTGGTTCAAGGAGGGAACCATAAACTTAATTAAGTATATAAATCTAACTAGTTCTATAGACAGTAGGAGGGGAAGGGGAAAGAAAGGGGAGAGGAGGCTAAAAGGGAAGGAAAAAATAAGGGTAAAGTGGAGTAAAAGAGAGGGGGACTGAAAGAAAGAAGGGAAGACTGCAGGAGAGGTCAGTCAAAAGTGAAAACTCTATTGACGAGGGGAAGGGAGACAGGAGAACTGAAAGCACAAACAGTGAGAAAGAGAATGGGAAGGAAAGATACAGATTGTAATCATAACTGTGAATGTGAATGGAATGAACAGTCCCATTGCACAGAGATGGATAGAAGAATGGATTAAAAACCATAAACCAACAATATGTTGTTTACAAGAAACATATTTGAAATAGGGGTATACACACAAGGTAAAGGTAAAGGGTTGGGGCAGAAAATATTGTACTTCAACTGATGTAAAAAAGCAGGGGGTTAGCAATCTTAATCTCAGACAAGGCAAAAGCAGAAATAGACCTAATCAAAAGAGATCAAGATGGAACCTATACCTTGCTTAAAGGCACCATAGACAATGAAGGAATATCATAAGCATACTGTTTTCTCTCTTTTTTTCTCTCTGATTGTTTTTCCCTTTTGTTCTGATTCTTCTTTCACATCATGAATAATATAGAAAAAAAGGATTGTAGGTAAATCACCTATATCTGATTCATGTCATCTTGAGGAGAGGTGAAAATAAAAATTTGGAAAATTTTGGAAAACCTTTCAAAGTCAAACTTGGAAATTATTTTTAAATGTAATTTAAAAAAATAAACGAAATACTACTAAGTGAGAACAAAAAAAGAGAGATTACTACTCGGTGTTGAGAAGGAAGCATATGTTGATCTAAGATAAATAATTAAGAATGATGCTTTATTCATAGAACATTTGTATGGACTTTGACAAATAGTCTCCCAAACCTTGTTAAACATGATGCATTCTTTTCTCATTTGGTGATTCAAATGGGAACAAATTATAAGATCTTTAGACTTTATAAAGTCCTCAGTAGAAAACTTAATTGGCAAGGGGCGCAGGTATTGTTCTCATCAATTTTGCCAACAAAATATAAGGAATTTAGAAGAAAAATAAGGATATGAGAAATAAACAATAGCCTACAAAGACAGGATCAGAAAATAAGATGTGGATTTGTAGATAATAACTAAACATATAAGATTGATTATCGCTTGGCCAGGATGAAGACAATATTTGACTCGAACCTTGTAAATCTGATCAGAGTTTTAAAACTAAAAATGGAAATGAGACAGAGAATCTATCTACTTATAATTGTCACTATAAATATCACAGGATAGAAACAATGAAAGAAGGAAGGGAAAAAGTCACAAGAAAAATGCCATGAAAAGATATATCACTAATTTTCTCTCTTTTTTAAAAAAATTTATTTATTTAACTTTTTACATTCATTTTCACAAAATTTTGGGTTCCAAATTTTCTCCCCTTTTATCCCCTCCCCCACCCTAATACACCGAACATTCTAATTTTCCCTATCACCAATCTTCCCTCTCTTCTATCATCCTTCCCTTTGCTTGTCCCCATCTTCTCTTTTGTCCTGTAGGGCCAGATGACTTTCTATTCCCCATTAACTGTATTTCTTATTTCCTAGTAGCAACAACAACACTCAACAGTTGTTCCTAAAACGTGGAGTTCCAAATTCTCCCCATCCCTCCCTCCTCACCCATTCCCTTTGGGAAGGCAGGCAATTCAATATAGGCCCTATCTGTGTAGTTTTGCAAATGACTTCCATAATAGTCGTGTTGTGTAAGACTAACTGTATTTTCCTCCATCCTATCCTGACCCCCATTGTTTCTATTCTGTCTTTTGATCCTGTCCCTACCCAAGAGTGTTGACTTCAAACTTCTCCCTCCTCCCATTGCCCTCCCTTCCATCATCCCCCCCCTTACTTATCTCCTTCTCCCCCACTTTTATGTGTTGTAAGACAGGTTTTCATACCAAAATGAGTGTGCATTTTATTCCTTCGTTTAGTCGAATATGATGAGGGTAAACTTCTTTTTTTTTTCTCAGCTCTCCTCTTTTTCCCTCCACTAAAAAGTCTCCTGCTTGCCTCTTGAATGAGAAATAATTTACCCCATTCCATTTCACCCTCTCTCCTCCCACTACATTTCCCTCTCACCATTTAACTTAATTTCTTTTAAGATATGGTCCCATCCTATTCAATTCACTCTGTGCTCTATATCTCTGTATGTGCATGCATGTGTGTATGTGTGTGTGCATGCATGCATGTACCTGTGCGCATGTGTGTGTATGTGTGTATGTGATCCCACCAACTACCCAGGTACTGAAAAGTTTTAAGAGTTACAAATATTGTCTTTCCATGTAGGAATGTAAACAGTTCACTTATGGTAAGTCCCTTATGACTTCTCTTTGCTGTTTACTTTTTCATGCTTCTTCTCATTCTTGTGTTTGAAAGTCAAATTTTCTTTTCAGCTCGGGGCTTTTCATCAAGAATGCTTGAAAGTCCTCTGTTTCATTGAAAGACCATATTTTCCCCTGAAGTATTATACTCAGTTTTGCTGGGCAGGTGATTCTTGGTTTGAGTGCTAGTTTCTTTGACTTCTAGAATATCCTATTCCATGCCCTTCGATCCCTTAATGTAGAAGCTGCTAGATCTTGAGTTATCCTGATTGTATTTCCACAATACTGGAATTGTTTCTTTCTAGCTGCTTGCAATATTTCTCCTTGACCTGGGAATTCTGGAATTTGGCCACAATGTTCCTAGGAGTTTCTCTTTTTGGATCTCTTTCAGGTGGTGATCGATGGATCCTTCAATACTTATTTTGCCCTCTGGCTCTAGAATCTCAGGGCAGTTTTCCTTGATAATTTCATGAAAGATGATGTCTAGGCTCTTTTTTTGATCATGGCTTTCAGGTAGTTCTATAATTTTTAAATTGTCTCTCCTGGATCTATTTCCCAGGTCAGTTGTTTTTCCAATGAGATATTTCACATTCTCTTCCATTTTTTCATTGTTTTGGTTTTGTTTGGTGATTTCTTGGTTTCTCAGAAAGTCATTAGACTCCATCTGTTCCATTCTAATTTTGAGAGAACTATTCTCTTCAGTGAGCTTTTTAACCTCTTTTTCCATTTGGCTAATTCTGCTTTTGAAAGCATTCTTCTCCTCATTGGCTTTTTGAACCTCTTTTGCCAATTGAGTGAGCCTATTTTTCAAGGTGTTATTTTCTTCAGCATTTTTTGGGTCTCCTTTAGCAAGGTATTGACCCATTTTTCATGCTTTTCTTGCATCTCTCTCATTTCTCTTCCCAGTTTTTCCTCCACCTGTCTAATTTGATTTTCAAAATCCTTTTTGAGGTCTTCCATGGCCTGAGCCCACTGGGATCCACCTGAGATGTCTGGGATACAGAGGCCCCGACCTCCACGTCTTTCCCTGATGGTAAGAATAGTTCCTCGTCATCAGAATTGAAAGGCGGGAACATCTGTGCCCCCTGAAAGTACCTCTCTATGGTCTTATTTTGCTTCCTTTTTCTGGGCATTTTCCCAGCCAGTTACTTGACTTCTGAGATTCCTCTGCACCCCTGCCTAGATCTGCCCAGCTAGTGCTTGGGGTCTGAGATTCAAATGGGCTTTCTAGGCAGGGCAGAGCTGCTATTCAATGTGAGCTTAAGTTCTGGTGCTTGGGTGGGGGCAGGGCTGTCTCCCAGGCTCAATTCCTTCAGGGGGTTTATGAAGAGACTTTCGGTAATGGCCCTGAACTTCTGCCTGCCTTCTCCGGAAATCCCTGGCCGTCCGCCACTGCCTCTGCTGCTGCCTCTGCCGCTGCCTCTCCCGCTCCCTCTGCCTCCCCAGGGGGCCCCGAGTCATGGAGACACCCCCTCCCCTCTCGGCCAGCCCAGATGTCTCTCTCACTGACCTGTAGCATCTGTGGGCGGAGGGACCTTCGCAGCCACCGGAGGTTCCGTCCATGAAGCCTGCTCGTATTCTGCTCCTCTCAGCCCTGAGGCCAGGGCAGCGCAGGGGTGAGCTCTGCTTTCCTGGGCCCAACGGACCTTGGGGATGGCTCTCCAGGGCTCTCTGGAATGGAAATCTTTTCCACTGTATTTCTGCGCACCTTGCAGTAATCCAGAATTTGTGGGGAGTTCTTCTTGCAGGAAATATGCAGGCTGTGGTTTCGGAGCTAGCATGCGTGAGTCTTTCTACTCCGCCATCTTGGCTCCACCCCCTATATCATTAATTTTCATGATCTCAAACGTCTCACAGTAATAAAGTGAAACTGAGGTAATAATGAAATCAACCAACTAATCAATTAATAAGCATTTAGTAAGTACTTGCTACGTGTAAGGCACTTTATTAAGAGTAGAAAATAATAAAAAAAATAAAAAGACATTCCTTGCCCTCAGGAGTTTACAATATAATGGGAAAATGACATGAAACAAATATCTACAAAGGAAACCATATATATATAATAAATTGTTGTTCTTTTCTGTCCTTCATTTTCAAAGAGAATCAGTAACACCACATTGTAATGTCTTGATTCATGTGTGAATTGGATTTAAGTGAGGCAAAGTTGCACACAGTCATCAGTCTCACTGTCCTTCAGAGTCATCAAAGTCCAATTCAAGGCAAAAGTCAGCATTACTGGAAGTGGTATGGAATGCAATGAATACATCCTCAATGTACAATCAAGCTCTACAGAGCCTGCTTCAGTCACCCTCATGGCTGTTGGAGTAGGTCTTCACATACTTGGAACAGACAACCCCTTAACTCATTATTGTATTGAAGGTCCATTGGTTATCCTCAACCTGGTTTAACCTGTCTTCTGAGATGATTTGCCGGGGTGTAGTCACTGCTCAAGCTTTAGCTTCCTAGAGGCATAGGGGAGAGTTGAGTGTCAGGTAAACATCAGAGATGGATGAGAAGCCCTGGAAGAGACTTGGCAAGCACTCATACCAAAGGAGCTAGTCCTTCTTAAACACCCATACCAGATAAATAGGAAATAATTCATGTATGGAAATACTAAGAGGAGTTGATAAAGGCTACTTATAGAAGATGAAATTTTACTCAGGACTTAAAGAAAGTGAGGAACTTCAGTAGGTTTTTGAGGAAGGACAACTTTGCTGACATATCTTGTTGCTGGAAGAGACAGGAGACCAGTGTCATTGGTTTAGAGACCATGATAGAGAGCAAGATATAAAATGGTTGGAAATGTAAGAGGGACTAATCTATGAAGATCAATGAAGAATCATGTATATTTATCATTTGTAACTTTATTTACCTGATCCCACCGAGTTAAATTGTTACTCTGAATACAGACCTCAGAATTTATAGCTCAGTAACAGTATGTTTTTCAAAGCAGCAGTACTGGGCCAAAGTCGACCAGAGAGGAAAATATAACCTCAATGTTATCAACAAAATTAGTTAGAAATGACTGATAACTGATTTATGGCAATGGAAATTTAGATTTATTCTAAAGGAACATGATTAAATATGAAAGAAGTGATGGGAAAACCTTGTATGTCAAGATCATATATTTCCTATACGGAGTTCTAGAAAGAAGGGATTCAATAGAGGGTCTCTTAGATTTCTCCCAAAAGCAAAAGGTATCCACAATATATACAGGCATATGCAAGTTAAAGTTTATTCTATTGGAAATATATTAAGAAATGGAGGGCAGAAATCCAGGTGTGATGAAAATAATAAAAATATCTCCCAAAAGAAAGAAAGAAAAGTTGATACAGAGATACAATATAACATTGGTGAGGACTTCAACTATCCAGATATTCTCTGAAAATCAATCTTTAATAAAAATAGAACAGGTTTTTTTTTTAAGTTTTATCTTCCAATATTATTATTTCATCCACTGAAAGCTATAGAAAATGGCAAGAGAACTAGCTATTCTTATGCTGATTCTAATCTAAAAGAAAAAAAAAACATGTTACATTAAAGTGAAAATGACTAAAACTTTGATAAGAAAATACCATTCACTGCCTGAAACTAAGCCAGAAGGATATGCATGTTTTAAGAAAATCCCAGGTGGGGCTTCAGGAAGTGTGAGAAAGAATGAGAGGGAAGGGAAGAGAAGAATTGTCCTTGCCTTTGTAAGAAAGGATAAATCTCAAGACAAAAAAAATATATCTTCAATATAATTTAAATGCCAGCCTGGATTTCTTATCAGTGTAGCTGCAGATAAAAAAAAAAAATAGCTTGGAAGTCAAAACGAGTCAGTTTCTAGTCAGAGTTTACAACTGAGGGAATCTTTCACAGATCAGGAAGTTATATAGGATATTTGGTGATTTAAGACATTGAATTCAAATCACTTTACTGAATTTCACCTGTTGGTTTTCAAACTTATATATGCTCCACTCTGGTTAGAGCTTTTTTTTCCCTTTAGCAGAGCATAGAAAGAAAAGCAGATTTCCCCACAAGAAAACTTGATCACTTGCTGTTAACTTAGTCATAACCACTGATTCATGATTTCACCATGCCTCCCCCTGTCCTATAATGCCTTTCCAGATGGGACTTTATCATGTTAGGGTATCACTGTTGGAAAACATCTACCAATTCCAAGATACAGACATTGTATATTAATCCCCTTGTGGTTTCCTCAAAATCATAGCCCTATCAGTCCATTAGACAGTAGAAGTACCAAAAATGTCTATAGAAATTTAAGTTATTGAAAAAAGTTTATTATCTTGATTATTCATTATGATAAAGATTGGTGGAACCTCACTTAGAAAGTATAAAACTAAGCTGAAATGAGACAATCAGGGTAAGGAATGGTGAAACAGGTTTTCCTATCATATCATGTAAATGTCATATTTTAAAAATCTGTTTATTTTTAATTTTCAACATTCATTTTCACAAGATTTTGACTTCAAAATTTCCTTCCCCTCCCTATCCTCTGCCACCTGAAGATAGCATGCATTCTAATTACTCCTTTCCCCAATCTGTCCTCCCTTCCACCACACCCCTGCCTTCCCTTATCCCCATCTCCTCTATTTTCTTTTAGGGCAAGATAGATTTTTATACCCTATTACCTGTATATCTTATTTCCTACTTGCATGCAAAAGAAGTTTTTAACATTTGTTTTTAAAACAGAGTTCCAACTACTCTCCCTTTTGCCCTCCCCACTCAACCCCATTGAGAAGGTAAATAATGCAATATATATTATACATGTGCAGGTACACAAAAGACTTCCATAAAAGTCATGTTGTGAAAGACTAAATACATTTCCCTCCACCCTATCCTGACCCCACTTATTCTATTCTCTCTTCTCACCCTATCCCTCCTCAAAAATGTTTACTTTTAATTATCCCCTCTCCCATTTGCCTTCCTTCTGTCATACCCAGTTTATCCCCTTCTCCCCAACTTTCCTGTAGTGTAAGATAGATTTTCATAGCAAATCGAGTGTGCAGGTTATTTCCTCCTTAAGCCAAGTATGATGAGAGTAAGCTTCACTTTTTTGCTCTTCCCCTCCAATGAAAAAGCTTCTTGTTGTCTCTTACACGAGAGATAATTTGACCTATTTAATTTCTCCCTTTTTCCTTTCAATATCTTCCTCTCTCGCCCTTTATTTTTTAGATATCATCCCTTCCTACTCAACTCACCTTACGCTCTCTGTCTATATGTATGTAATGACTCCAACTACCCAAATACTGAAAAAAGTCTCAAGAGTCACAAATATTATCTTTCCAAATAAGAATGTAAACAGTTCAGCTTTAGTGAGTTCCTTATGATTTCTCTTTCCTCTTTACCTTTTCATGCTTCTCTTGATTCTTGTGTTTGAAAGTCAAATAATCTACCCATTCTGGTTTTTTCATCAAGAATGCTTGAGAGTCCTCTATTTCATTGAATTACCATTTATATTCAGTTTTTCTGGGGAGATGAATCTTGATTTTAAACCTAACTCCTTTGACTTCTGGAATATCATATTGCAAGCCCTGTGATTCCTAAATGTAGAAAGTGCATTATCTTGATTGTATTTCCACAATAGCAGAATTGTTTCTTTATGGCTGCTCTGAAATTTGACTCCAATATTCCTAGGGGTTTTCCTTTGGGCATCTATTTCAGGACATGATTGGTGGATTGTTTCAATATTTATTTTACCCTCTTGTTCTAGAATATCAAGGCAATTTTCCTTGATAATTTGTTGAAAGATAATATCTAGCCTCTTTTTTTGATCATGGCTTACAGGTTATCCATAATTTTTAAATTGCCTCTCCTGGATCTATTTTCCAGATCAGTTGTTTTTCCAGTGAGATATTTCACATGGACTGCTGTTTTCCAATGAGATATTTCACATTATTTGCTATTTTTACATTCCTTTTGCTTTGTATTAGAATGTTGTGAGTTTTCATACTTTCATATTCCATTCTAATCTTTAAGGAATCATTCTCTTCAGAAAGCTCTTGGATCTCCTTTTCCATCTAGACAATTCTGGTTTTTTAGGGCATTTTTCTCTTCATTGGATTTTTGGATCTCTTTTGTCATTTGGGTAATTCTATTTTTTTTTTAAATCTCATTTTATTCAGTATTTTTTGTGTCTCTTGTAGCAAGCAGTTTACACATTTTTTCATGATTTTCTTCATCACTCTCATTTCTATTCCCAATTTTTGCTCTACTTCTCTTAACATGACTTTTAAAATCCTTTTAAATCCTCTTCCATGGCCTGAGACCAATTCATATTTTTTCTTTTTTTTTTTAAATTTAGGGTCATTTTTTAATTTTTTAATTTTTTAAAATTAATTAATTTAATTTATTTTTAGTGTTCTCCAACAACTACCATATAATTTAAATTATTATTTTCCCCTCCCTCCTCACTACTTCCCTTCTCTCTCCCTGAGACAGCATACAATTTTGTTTAGGTTCTACACATACATTCTTATGAGATACATTTTCAGCACAGTCATGCTGTGTTGAAAAATTAAAACAAACCAAAACACAACACACACACACACACACGCACAAATGATCTGCTACACACAGCGATTGAATTCAATAGTTCTTTCTCTGGATGTGGAAGACATTTTGCCTTAGAAGACTTCTTCATTGGGAATTTTTCTTAAGTCCTTGAACTGCAGTGAAGTTCCAAGTCTACCAGAAAAGAACTCTTGCACACTGTGGTCATTGCCATGCACAAAGTCCTCCTGGTTCTGCTCCTTTACTCAGCATGAGATGATATAAGCTTTTCCGGGCCTGTCTGAAGTCTTGCTGTTCATCATTCCTTATAGCACAATAGTATTCCATTACATTCTTATACCATAATTTATTCAGTCATTTCCCAATTTATGGGCATGCTCCGTATTTTCAATTTTTGACCACTACAAAGAGTGCTGTTATAAATATTTTTGTACTCGTGGGACTCTTCCCCATTTTTATGATCTCTTGGATATACAGTCCTAGAAGCGATATTGCTGGGTCAAAGGGTATGCACGTTTTTGTAGCCCTTTGAGCATAGTTCCAAATTGTTCTCCAGAATGGTCAGATCAGCTCACAGCTCCACCAACAGTGTATTAGCGTCCCAGCAGTCCCACATACTCATCAACATTTATCATCTTCCTGTTCTGTCACGTTGGGCAATCTGATAGGTATGATATGGTACCTCAGAGTTGTTTTAATTTACATCTCTCTAATCAAAAGTGATTTAGAGCATTTTTTTCATATGACTATAGATATTTTTAATTTCTTCCAATTGGGGAGTGACTTGGATTTTTGTGCATTTGACTCAGTTCTCTATATATTCAAGAAATGAGGCCTTCATCACAGACATTAACTGTAAAAATTCTTTCCCAGTTTTCTATATCCCTCCAAATTTTTTTTGCACTGGATTTGGTTGTGCAAACCTTTTCAGTTTAATATAGTAAAATTACCCATCTTGCACTTCATAATGCTTTCTATCTCTTCTTTAGTCAAAAATTCTTCCCTTCTCCATAAATCTGATAAATACATTATTCCTTCCTCCACTGTTTTGTCCACAGTATCAATCTTTATAACTAGATCATGTACCCATTTGGATTTTATTCTTGTGTACGGTGTCAGGCATTGGTCTATGGCTATTTTCCACCACACTTTTATCCAGTTTTCCCAGCAATTTTTGTCAAACAGTAAGTTCTTATTCTGGAAGCTGGGGTCCTTGGTTTATCAAACAGTAAATTGCTATATTAATTGCCTACTGTGTCTTGAGTACTTAGCATATTCCATTTGTCTACCTTTCTGTTTCTTAGCCAGTACCAAGTGCTTTTGCTACTTTATAATACAATTTGAGATGTGATAGTGCTAGACCACCTTCCCTACAATTTCTTTTCATTAGTCCTCTTGATATCTGGACCTTTCTTCCAGATGAATTTTGATACTATTTTTCCAGCTCTAGAAAATAACTATCTGATGGTTTAATTGGTAAATAAATTTAGGCAAAGTTGTCATTTTTGTTATATTGACTTGACCTACCCACAAAAACTGATGTCCCTCCACTTACTTGGATCTGGCTTTATCTGTGTGAAAAGTGTTTTGTAGTTGTGTTCATATAGTCCCTGGGTTTGTTTTGGCAGGTAAACTCCCAAATGTTTTATAGTGTCTGCCCTAGTTTTAAATGGGATTTCTCTTTCCATCTCTTGCTATTGGGCTTTGTTACTTATATATAGAAATGCAGAAAATTTGTGTGGGTTTACTTTGAAACCTGCAACTTTGCCAAAGTTGTCTATTATTTCAAGTAGTTTTTTTTTTTTTACTTCAGTCTCTGGGATTTTCTAAGTATATCATCAAATCATCTGCAAAGACTGAAACTTAGTTTCTTCTTTGTCCTAACTTTTTTAATCTCTTTAACTTGTCTAACTGCTATAGGTAATATTTCTAGCACCATATTGAATAATAGTGGTGATAATGGACTCCTTGTTTCACCCCTGATCTTATTGGAAATGCATCTAGCTTATCTCCATTGCATATAATGCTTCCTGAAGGTTTTAGGTAGATACTGCTTATTATTTTGTGGAAAGTTCCCTTTATTCTTATGGTCTCCAAAGTTTTTAATAGCAACTAGTGTTGTATTTTGTCAAAAACTTTTCTGCACCTATTGAGATAATGATGTGCTTTTTGTTAGTTTTGTTGTTGATATGGTCAATAATATTAATATTTTTCCTAATATTGAGCCAACCCTGCATTCCTGGTATAAATCCCACCTGATCATAATGTATTATTCTTGTGATAAGTTGCTGTAATCATTTTGTTCAAATCTTATTTATAATGTTTGCGTCTATATTCATTAGAGAAGTTGGTCTATGAATTTCTTTCTCTGTTTTTTCTCTTCCTGGTTTAGGTATCATGACCATATTTGTATCATAAAAAGAATTTGGGAGGATTCCTTCTTCCCCAATTTTCAAAAAATAGTTTATGTAGTATTGGAATTAACTGCTCTTTAAATGTTTGATAGAATTCATTTGTAAATCCATCCAGCCCTGCAGATTTTTCCCTAGGGAATTCATTGATGACTTGTTCAATTTCTTTTTCTGAGATTGAGTTGTTTAAGTATTAAAATTCCTCTTCTGTTAATCTGGGTAATTTTTATTTTTTAAATACTCATCCATCTCATATAGATTGTGCAATTTATGGGAATAAAGTTTCACGAAGTAATTTCTAATTATTGTTATAATTTTCTCCTCATTGGAGGTGAGTTCATCCCTTTCATTTTTGATATTAGTAATTCTGTTTTCTTCCTTATTTTTTAAATAACATTGACCAAAGGTTTATCAATTTTATTAGTTTTTTCATAAAACCAACAATTGGTTTTATTTATTACTTCAATAGTTTTCTTAATTTCAATTTTATTATTCTCTCCTTTAGTTTTCAGTGTTTCTAATTTGGTATTTATTGGGGATTTTCAATTTGTCCTTTTTCTAGTTTTTTCAGCTGCATGCCCAAGTCATTGATCTCTTCTTTCTCTATTTTATTCAAGTAGGAATTCAAAGATATAAAACTTCCCCTAACAACTGCTTTTGCAGTATCTCATAAGATGTGGTAGATGATCTCATTAATGTCACTCTCTTGAATAAATTGTTGGTTGCTTCTATGATTTCTTGCTTAATGGACTCCTTCTTTAGGATTAGATTATTTTATTTCCTATTAATTTTTGATTTATCTTTCTGTGGCCTTTTATTACATATCATTTTGATTGCATTATGATCTTAGAAGGATGTATTGACTATCTCTGCCTTTCTGCACTGGATTGTGAGGTTTTTATGCCTTAGAACATGGTCAATTTTTGTATATGTGCCATGTATAGCTGAGAAAAAGGTATATTCCTTTCTATTCCCATTCAATTTTCTCCAGAGATCTACCATATCTACCTTATTCAGAGTTTTATTTACCTCCTTAACCTCTTATTTACTTTGAGTTTAGATTTATCAGTTTTAGAGAGAGGGAGTTTCAGATCCCCCACTAGTATAGTTTTGCTGTCTATTTCTTCCTTCACCTCCCCCAACCTCTCCTCTAAGAATTTGGAGGCACTACTACTTGGAGTATACATGTTTAGTAATTATATTACTTCATTGTTTATTGAGCCTTTTAGCAAGGTATAGTTTCCTTCCTTTTCTCTTCTGATTAGATCTAGTTCTGCTTTTGCTTTATCTGAGATTAAGACAGCTACCTCTTCTTTCTTACATCAGCTGAGGCACAATATATTCTGCACCAGCCTTTTACCTTTGCACTGTGTGTATCCCCCCATTTCAAATGTGTTTCTTGTAAACAACATATTGTTGGATTATGGCTTTTGATCCATTCTGTTATCACCGATTTATGGGAGAGTTCATTCCATTCACATTCACAGTTGTGATTATAATCCGTGTCTCTTCCTCTATCCTCTTTCCCACCCTTTGTGCTTTTAGTTCTCCCATTTCCCTTCTCCTCATCAAGAGTTTTTACTTTTGACCCCACCTCCAGCAGTCTTCCCTTCCTTCTTTTAGCCCCCCTCCCTTTTATTCCCTTTTACCCTTACTATTTATTCCCTCCCTTTTAGCTTCTGTTTCCTGTTTCTTCCCCCTTCCCTTCCTACTGCCTATAGAACTAGTCAGATTTATATACTTAATTAAGTTTATCGTTCCCTCCTTGGACCAAATCAGATGAGAATATCTCTCAAACAATGCTCGTCTCTCTCCCCTCTTTTCCTCTACTATAATTTTGTACTTCTTCCTGTGATATAATTTATCATTTTCTGCTCCCTCCTTTTCACATCTCCTGTTACAATCCCTTCACATGATTGAATAATATCTTTATCATCACATCATTTACTTTATACCTCTTCCCTCTATGTATATCCCTTTTATATTTCATAATAGATGTACAATTCTCAAAATTAACAAGAATAATCTTCCCTTATAGGGAGGTAAACAGTTTGCCCAAATTGAGTAACAAGTTTTTCTTTTCCCTGTTTACCTTTTTGTGCCTCTATTGAGACTTACATTTGAAGATCGAATTTTCTGTTGAGTTCTGGCATTTTGTCAGGATGGTCTGAAAATTTGTAATTTCGTTGAATGTTCATCTCCTTGCCTGAAATGTTATGCTGAACTTTGCTAGGCAATTGATCCTTGGCTGTAGTCCCAGTTCCTTTGCCTTATGGAATATTGTATTCCAATTCCTTCAGTCCTTTAATGTAGAAGCTGCAAGGTCCTGTGTGATGCTGATGCTGCTCTTCGATATTTGTATGGTTTCTTTCTGACTACCTGTAGTATTTTCTCCTTCACTTGACAGTTCTAGAATTTGGCAGCAATAGTTCTTGAGGTTTTTAGTTTGGTATCCATTTTGGGAGGTGAATGGTGGATTCTTCTGATGACTAATTTGCCCTCTGGATCTAGGACTTCTGGGCAGTTTTCCTTGATAATTTCTTAGAAGATGTTGTCCAGACTCTTTTTTTCATTGTGGCTTTGTGACAGGCCAATAATTCTTAAAATTTCCCTCCTGGATGTATTTTCCAGGTCAGTTGTTTTCTAATTAGATATTTTACATTTTCATCCATCTTTTCATTCTTTAGATGTTTGACTGATTCTTGATGTCTCATAAAGTTATTAGTTTCTACTTGCCCAATTCTAGTTTTCATCAAATTGTTTTCTTTAGTTAACTTTTGCATCTCCTTCTCCATCTGTCCAATTTTTCCTACTAATGAATTATTTTCTCCAGTTAGTTTTTTACTTCCATTTCAGTTTGTCCAATTTTCCCAGTTTCCTTTTCCATTTGTTCAGTTTTCCTTTTTAAAAGGATGTTCTCTTCATGGAATCCTTTTTTCATACTTTTAAAATCATTGGCCAGTTTTTCTTCTATTTCCTTCTTCAGCTGTTCCAAGAGGGATATTTTGTTCATGATACTTTCTGAAATTTCAGATGGAAGTAAAGTCTTACTGCTGACCTCTTTGATATTCTTCTTTTGGTCCTTGTCCCCATAGAAAGATTCTATGTTTTTCCAGTTGTGCTTTGCTTTTTCTTGCTCATGATGGTAATTTGTGTTGTGGCTTGTGATTCTTTCAGTTAGAAGCTGCAGAACTTGGTGTTGAACTGACTAGTGTGAAAAAGCTAAGGGCAGATGCCTTTTCATCTTTTTGTTTTGTGTTTCCCTGATTAACCCTGGGGCTAGCTTTTTAAGTGTGAGGGAGGGATGGTCTGGTCATGGGAGATCTCAGCTGAGCTGAGGCAAAGGCAAGCTCAGGGGTTGGTGATCTCAGCAGCCCTATTGTCTTCCCATTTCCCCTGGAGTGCTGAGGCAAGCCTGTGTCCTAGTGCGAATTTCCACCACCCTGGAGCCCCTCTCCTTCTGGTTTGTCTCTGCCACAGTAAGAGGAATCCCCCTTAGCTATTTTCCTAGCCTCAGGTGTTATGAGACTGTTTGCCCCTTCACTATTTCCACTTTTCCAGGATTTTTCTGGGGAAATATTTTATGGTTCTTTTGAGTTCAACAAGGGGAGAGGAGAGAGAATTTACTGATCACTCTGCTATTTTGGTTCCTGGAAGTTCAAGTAGGTGACTTACAGATGTTTAATCTGAGAACTGGAAGTCTCAAGAGCTGCTTCAGCTGATATCTGGGGCTCAGTGGCTGTCACTTGCTTAGCTCTGCTAGTCTCTCACCCTGGGATGCTGCTCCATGGTTCTGCCTGCCCTTACCTCAGGCATCCTTGGGGCTTTCCTGCTGTGCTACACTGGAGCTGTGGGCTTATTCCTGTGGAACAGATCCTTCCTATCGACCTTTTAGTCTGTCCTAGGCTGTGAATCTGCCACAGTCTGTCCTCTATTGGATTTTAGACCTCCAAAATTTTCTCAGATTCTTTTTAGAGGTGTCTGGTGGAGTTTGTCTAAGAGCTTAAGTGAGTCGTTGCTCTCACTCCACCATCTTGACTGCCCCTCATATTTTTCTTGGAGACTTTTGATGGAGGTGCTTTGACTTTGTTCTGTTTCCATGTTTTGGTCTTCCTTGTCACCAAAGATTCTATAGTCTGATTATTCTTTCGAGTTTCTGCTCATTTCCCTAGCCATTTATTTGACTTTTGAGATCTTTGTAAAAGTAAATCTCTGCTTCCAGTGGAGTTGGGGAGTGTGCTGTCAGCCTCTCCATTCCCCCAAAATCTGAGGGCCTAGAGCTCCTGTTAGGGCCCAGCTCTGGACCGTGGCCTCCTGTGAGGGTAGTTGAGACGCCTGGAGGTGCTAACCTGCCCTTAGGGTACTGGGAACGCCTCGGTAACAGCGCTGGCTCCACCCACGGGGAGGAATATGGGAGGAGCTCGGGCAGGTAATATAACTTGGGGTAAGGGGCTTGCTCTCTCTCTTCTCTCCCTGCTTCAACATGTAAGCAATAAATGCTGTGCATCTACTCAGGTGCTCTGTCTAGTCATTTCCCCTCCCTCACCGGAGGGGCTGGAGACGTCCGAAGACCGGGTAAGGTAAGTATCCAGGCGAAGGTCAGGGTAGCAGACCCTGACAGCTGGCACCCCAAACAGGGACTTGATGCTAGGTTATCCGCTTGGCCTCCTCTTTTGAGGAGAAGGACTAGACAGCCTCAGGATTATCCTGGGATGAGGAAAATATGGGTCAGGGATATAGTGTGCCCTTGATCAAGCCCGAGGAGAAGACAGTGCTTGCTTGCCAACTTTACAAACTCTGCAAATGGCAGAATATTAAGCCTCATATAAAGACATGCTGTAGCTTTGTTGAACACAATTGGGAGATAGTGAGCCAACTGATGGCCTCTTATGTGGATGCCACCCCTGGGTTGCTCGCTGAGACTGATTTTGTCATGTGCAGGGTGGAAAAAGTAGCCCTTGTGGGCACCCCACGTCCAACTTGCTCCGCTGCCGCTTGTGCGATACAAACAGGAGACTCCCTAGTGGAGATTTCTGACAAGGAGTCGAGACCCCCCTCTACTGCCCCCCCTTTTTTATCTTTGGAGCATTGGCGGTCAGGGAGCTCAGGAGGCAATCACGACCAGATAGGACAGAGAGGAAAGAGGGAGTTGGCGCAGTCAGAAATTCAACCAGGAAATACATCCAGAGTTGGCCCAGGGCCTGGATTTGGGGCACAGCAAAAAATTTGCCCAGAATCTGTGGCACAGTGGCGCATTCAGCGGCCCAGATGTTCTTCCAGCCCTGGCACTCAGCACAGATCTGTGGTGCAGTAAAAAGTTGCAGGAGTAAGTCTAAAAAAGCAATCTTGTATGGGAGAAAGTCT
Source organism: Bettongia penicillata ogilbyi (assembly GCA_023548195.1). Lineage (NCBI taxonomy): Eukaryota > Metazoa > Chordata > Mammalia > Diprotodontia > Potoroidae > Bettongia > Bettongia penicillata. The sequence continues at coordinate 3,505,090 of JAJHZJ010000130.1, read as the reverse complement.
AGACAGGGAATCTTATGCAAGGCTTAGTTACACAGTGATAGAAATTAAGTCAGAGTTATAATGTGTACAGAGGATTTCTGACAATTTTTTCTTAGTTTTTGGATTCTTTTATTGTCTGTACATGTGTTCTGTCTTTACATGTTCTGTGTGCGTCTGTTTGTGAGTTATTACGGTCAGCTCCATGGTAGCTGGACCTTGGAATGTTATCTCTTTTCCTCCCCCTCCTCCCTTCTCTCTGATGGCTGCAGCATCGGGGAGAAGTATGGGAGAGAGAAAGAGAGGAACTACTCTTATATTATTTAGTTTATATGATTGCAAAATGCAATTTTAGATAAAAAATTCAAGGGAATAATATATGTGCAGTTTTAAAGGGACTTTAATCAAAGCCCACTAGGAAAATAATATGGATATGAAATTTAAGGAAAGTATAAAAGTTTTGGAAATTATTGGAAAGTTTTTGGTAAAACTCTCTCTCTCTCTTTGCTTTCCTATCCTGGCCAGATTGTGAAAGTGGAGAGAAAGACAAGAGGAGACCTGAGGCAGGCTGATTAGCATTTTCATTATCTCATGCCTCACCTAAAGGAAAAGTATTTTGTATAATGAGAAATAACCAAAAGGTAGTTATTCTGGTCATATTTTAAGTGAAACGTGTCACTCCTAATTGGATGTTTAAAACAGATCAGGATTTGTTATATTATTTGGCACTAGGCTAATTGGAAATATGCATAAATCTTAAAGAGACACCTCAGCAGAGATAAAGCTTTTGAAACTCTCCAGCAGAATGGAATAGACTTGGCGCCACTGGGCAGTTGTCCAGAAGTCTCCCTCCCTTCAGCTGAGGAATTCAAAAACCCTCCCATTTAAAGAAGTTCTTAAGGAGTGGACACAGAAATAAAATTTACTTGAGTAAAGGATGGAACCATTAAGATTTTTTGCCCTGCAGTCCCAACTCATCATTCAGCTGGGTCTACAGCAAATTGTAACTTTTATCATTCCAGATTAGATCAAGAGAAGAGAACTATTATTTTGAAGGTTTTCAACTAATTTTTTGTAAAAGTTTAGTGACTGTTAACAACAGGACAAATTTTAAACGGTTTTAAATTTTCATTTTCAAGATAATGTATTGATAAATTAATATGTAATGGTCTATGAAGCAGAAAAGATCTTGCTCTTTTAATTGGAACTTGTAGTCATTCCTTGGCTTAAGCAAAAGTTAAATTTAGTGTTTGAACTTATTAACAACGTAATTTCTAAAAAGTTTTTTTTTTCCAGAGTAAATGTAATCAGAGAAAGTGAAACTAGCCTGTGAAACAATGATGTAAGGTGGTAAGGTTTAAGTTTGAAGTCACCCATCATAGATTCTACAAAGGTTACAACTTTAAATGACTTTCAGAAATTGATAGGAGAAATTCAGTGGTGTAGGCCACAGTTGGGAATTACAACTGATCAAATGAAACCATTATATGATTTATTGAAAGGTCTATCTCAATTAAACTCATGCAGAGAATGGACAGATGAAGCACTGGAATGTTTGAAATTAGTGCAGAAAAAAGATGTATGGAGTGTACTACTAGTAGGATATTAGAATCACAGGACTTGAAAGTAACAATTTTATTCACTGAAAAAATACCCACTGGAGTTTTACATCAAAAACAAGGGATTATTGAGTGGGTACATTTGGCTCAGATAAAGAACAGAGCTTGTGTGCTTTATGCTGTGCTGGTAGCCCAAGTCATACATAAGGCAGTGAAGAGAGTAAGGATGTTAATAGGACAGAAACCTCACACAATATATACTATGTATACAAGTCAACAAACAGAGAACTGCATACAAGAGTTTGTGGAATGGCAGATATTGATTAATCAGAATTTCCAACACGGGTTCCCAATTCCTTCTGGGTGGCAATTTGCCACGTGGCCATGATCTTGGGCCAACAAATGCTCTTCCTCACTGGTAGAGGGAGTTAATGTTTTTACAGATGCAACAAAAAATTTTAGGGCATCTATGTATACTTCCATCTAAAAAGGAGATGCATAAATTTAAAACAACATTTACTTCTACACAGCAAAATGAATTATATGAAGTATTGCAAGCATTATTATATGTGAAAGAACCTTGCAATATCATCACAGACAGAAAGTATACAGCACTATTGATACCTAGATTAGAGTCAGCCTATATTCCTGATAGGGCAGATAGTATTAAACAGATAACTATAAAAGTTCAACTAGCAGTAAGGGCCAAAACAACAACATTTTATATCACACACACTTGGTCACATTCTAAATCATGGAGTACCAAAAAGCATTAAACCAGACAATGGTCCAGCTTACGTCAGTAAAGCCATTGAACAGTTCATGGTGGAATTTTCCATTTTACGTGTCACTGGAATCCCCCATAATCCTACTGGTCAAGCTATAGTGGAACGAGCGAATCTCTCCCTGGACACCTACTTGCACAAACAAAAAGAAAAAGGAGGAGTTGGACCAGGAGTTGATGATAAATTCGCAATTGGCTGTTTATACTCTAAATTGATGATAAATTGCAATTGGCTGTTTGGCTGTTTATATTCTAAATTATTTAAAATTCGATAATGATGGCTTATTGGCTGCTATGAAATTCTCAACATTTCCTAATAAGGAGTCTGCAAAGAATGAATCAACAATAACAAGTGCCCTGAAAGCAGCCAGTAAAGTAATGTGGCACGATGAGAATAAAAATTGGGTTTGGTCTTCATACAGTGTTAACGTGGGGAAAAGGGGTATGTTTGTGTTTTAACAGATGATAATAAAGAAGTTTTGGGTTTCCAGTGAAAAGGATAAGAGTGATAGAGGACAACTGCCAAGGTGAAGCGGTCACAGGGAGTGAGGAGGTGCTATCAGCGGCGGATGAAAAAACTTCTGGAGAAGCTTAATCAACTAGGTCACGATGACTCCTTTCATTTTTCTCGTACTTATCATGTCACTCAAGAACACTGCGTCCATCGACCCAGCACCGAAGGTACCACAGAGATGGGCGTTCCTCACGAATCCACCATGGTTAAGGGTGATGTCATGGAGTGAGACAATGCCTAAGTTTATCATCCAAGGCAATATTTCTCACATGTTTAAAGATGATGTGGACTAGACTATGATAATAATGGGACTCTCTTTCAGAGACACTAACTTTTCAGGACTAGTCGCAAGTTTCCCACTTTGTCTATAGAAGGGTATTTCTGGGAATTGGAATGGGTTTGGTTTTAAATACATACAGGTGAATGGAACAGAGGGGTATCCCTGGTGTGCCAGCCACTATTGTGGACGGACAAGAGACATTGGATGAGAAAGATACATGACACGCTTATAATCTATTCACCTGGAGGATAAATGGGACAATAGTAGTTTGGTCAGACAAGGACTTTGTGGGACTTGTTCGTGGGATGAAATTCAGGCCATTTTGTAACTTACAAAAGAAGAGAAATGTAACCCTTTGGCATCTGTGTACGGGGTTTTTACCATTTGAGAACTGTCACACACATACTTGTCAGGAGAAAGAATTGATTATGGGAAACTACACAGAAATGTTATATTCATGTCACAATCTTACATACTTACTTGAGGAAAAATATGCACCAAATTTTTCCTAGACAAATGTACGTCAATTATAAAGGGTCTCCTGAGGTTGAAAGACCTGTTCAGGGACTAGACAAAGTTATTCTAGCTATGTTTTTCTTTCTTGGGGCTACGTGTCTGCCCTGGGCAGTCCTGGTTTAAGGTAGAATTGCTACCCTTTTTTATTCTTCTTTGCCTCTTTCTCCCATGTTGCATTGTGCCTGGTAGCTTGATAAGACGGGCTGTACTTGATACTAAAGCAGAGCTCTGTAACTTTGTTCGAAAACCCAAAAGCCCCAATTACCCAGATATGACCCCCTGTTTAAAACAAAAAGGGGGAGTTGTTAGGGCCCAGTGTTCTGGACCGTGGCCTCCTGCGAGGGTAGTTGAGACGCCTGGAGGTGCTAACCTGCCCTTAGGGTACTGGGAACGCCTCGGTAACAGCGCTGGCTCCACCCACGGGGAGGAACATGGGAGGAGCTCGGGCAGGTAATATAACCTGGGGTAAGGGGCTTGCTCTCCTCTCTTCTCTCCCTGCTTCAACATGTAAGCAATAAATGCTGTGCTTCTACTCGGGTGCTCTGTCTAGTCATTTCCCCTCCCTCACCGGAGGGGGCCGGAGACGTCCGAAGACCGGGTAAGGTAAGTATCCAGGCGAAGGTCAGGGTAGCAGACCCTGACAAGCTCCAAAAGCAGTTGTTGCTGCTTTCACTTCTGCTGCTGTTGCTGCTAGGGTTCCTCTGCTCCTCACCCATTTGTCACCCTGGGGCTGGAGTCTGACCACTCCACTCTCCCACACTGGTCCCATAGGCTTTTTCCATTGACCTTCCAATTTGTCCTCAGCGTTTTGGGATCATGAAGTCTGGAGACCTCCACACATGTGAGAGATTCAGTCTCTCCAAAGTCAGCTCAGGTCCTATCTATGTCCACGTGGCCCACACTGGACTGTGCCCTGCCCCCATAGTGGCATGATAGACACTTTGCTATGATCTTCCAGACTGTTTTGCACTAGAGTTTTGTTTCACTCCATCATTCTGTGGGTTCTGTAGCTCCAGAATGTGTTTGGAGTCATTTTTACAGGCATTTGGCTGAGTTTCAGGAGAGCATTCTAAAATGTCTGTGCTATTACTCTGCCATCTTGGCTCTGTCCCTCAATAACTTCAGTGGTTGTGTGTGTGTGTGTGTGTGTGTGTGTGTGTGTGTGTATGTGCACGCATGTGTGTGTGTGTGTGTGTGTGTGTGTGTGTGAATGTATTTTATGTTTTACTAATAGGCCATCTTATTGAGTGAGGGAAAAAGACTACCCTAATTTTTTTTTTTTTTTCCAGATTCCAGTGAGATTCTCTGGCCTGAAAAAATGAGTGGTAATTACCAGATTTTGTATCCTATGATCAAGGAATCTCTGTTCAGTTGTGTTGAATATGTGAAGGTTATACTGAAAGTCACTCTAGTAGGATCCTAAGTCTTGCATTTAAAGATTTACTGCAGGGATCACGGTACATGTGTTGTGTATGAAATAATAATCAATGCAGAAACAATATTTCATGTAAAAGAGGGTTTCATTTGTAGCAACAGAAATCACTATCTAGGATTTGTTTGTTTGTTTTTTTTCTTTCTAGGGGAAGGTAGGCTGCCTATTCAATTGAATGCCAAGGCTGCAGTCAGGAAGAGTAAAATTTGGCCTCTGACATTTACTACCTGTGTGAGCATAAGCAAGTCACTTAACCCTGTTTCCTCAGTTTCTTCATCTATAAAATGAGCTGGAGAAGAAAATGACAAATCACTAGAGTGTCTTTGCCAATAAAATCCCAAATGGGTTCATGAAAAAAATTAGACACAATGGAACACCACCAACTTTTTTTCTGTCATTCTGAGGATGTTATCCTTTAGAGAGGTCACTCTTTACCCAAACAACTTTGACCAGAACAGTCCAGAAATGAATAATGGTGAAATAGATTAAATCAGAGGTTATGATCATAGATATGAGCTGGAAGAGAATACAGGAATCCTGTAATCTAGTCCTCTATCTCACATGGTGATCTCATCTGCTTTCATGAGTTTAGGTATCTCCATTCTGATTATTCTCAGATCTATTTGTGCAGCAATAAACTCTCTCCTGACATACAGTATGATAGCTTTTGCTGTTTAAACATCTTGAAATTGATATCTCATAGGCATAGGTGGAGCTGGTAGAGGATCTGGAGAATGAATCATATTCACAGTTCCATGGCACAAAAGAGTGCTTGTGGTTGCTCACAGAACAGAGCACAGGCCAGCAGGGGAGTAAATTCCTCTCACTTGATTATGTCACTTTGGAGGAACTGAGAACTTACAGGTCCCTAGATTACACATTCCACTTAACAAAGTAGAGTCAAAAATCAAGTAACTGACTAAGAAAATGCCCCAAAAATGGAAAAATAAGAGTATAGAAAGTTACTTTTTTGGAGAATAGGTATTTTCTTCCATCCTTTTGGATGAAGAACAAAGTATACCATCAGAAAAAGACACAAAAATGAAGGTCTTCTACATTCAAAAACTTCAAAAAATTATGCAATATTCTCAGGTCATGGAAAAGCTCAAAAAGCATTCTGAAAATCAAATAAAAGAGGTGGAGGAAAAATTGGGAAGAGAAATGAGAGTGATACAAGAAAATCATGAAAAGTGAGTCAACAGCTTGCTAGAGGAGACCAAAATAAATGCTGAAGAAAATAACACCTTTAAAAATAGACTAACCTCAATGCTGTCCAATGGGGGAAAGAAGGGTGGACTGGGCTCAGTGGCACTCTCAGTCCTGAGTAGGACTGGTTTGTTCACCCCCTTCCCCTTTATATGCTCAAGGGGACCTCCCACACCAGGGAAGAGCTCGTGCGAACCCTGGGTGAAGACCCGGAAACAGTCTGCAAAGGGAAGATAGAAGAGCCAAGGAGGGGCTTAGAGGAGAGGAAAGCAGAACTGGGAAGAGGCGACCCTATCCTTTTAGCACAGGCCGCCATGGTCACACATGAGCCAATCTCGAGAATACAGAGAACCCCCTGATCTAGTTTCTGAGACTGGGGATGAGTCACATGTCCCTGAAGCTGGGGAGGGCCCCAGCCTCCCTGAGCCCCAAGTACTGGATGAAGCTAGAAACCCAAGGAGGAGGAAGGGGCAGGGAGGCACCAGGGTCAGCCTACTGCTGGTCCTGACCTTAAAGGAGCAGAGGCCGCCTTGCTGATCCCCTTTCCTGCTCCTGGAGAGCATTAAATAAAATCAGTGGTGTGGTAGGAAGGAAACTGCAAAAGGTGACAAGTTGTAGAGAGCTTTTCAAGATTTTCCCCATTCTCCACTCCTTGAGTTCACTCTATAATAGAGGGAGATGCACCTTCTTGCTCCAGACCCTCAACAATCAATCAACAAGTATTTATGTATAATAATGGCATTTATGTGGCATTTTAAGAATTGCAAAAGACATTATATTATCTCACTAATTTCCCACAAGTGCCTTGTGAGGGTGGTGCTGTTGTCCTTATATTACAGATGAAGAAACTGAGAGTTTGACATAACTGAAACAATTCAACAATAACTTTGTGAAATCAGTATTTGTTGAGAAGGGGCTGAACTGAGGCAGAAACTGTGGAGTGGAGCATTCCCCATGAGCTGAGACATGGAGCAGGAGTAGAGAGCTGCCTACATGGGAATGCAGAGGAGAATCAGGATGCTCAATCCACAGAGAAAGAGCCATGGGACTTGAAAGTCAACCTTGAGTTAAGATGAAATGTGATTTTACTTGGACACTTAGTATTTATCAAGTACATTGTTTTTACTGTGACCTAGAGGTGGATAATGTGGTGTTTTGAAAAAGGACTTTACTTGGATACTTGGTATTGATTAAGGATGTTGCTATTGTTATGAGATATATATATATACTATATATTGATTGAATGATAGGTTTTATTTAAGGATACTGCTATTGTCATGATATATACATATATACATACATATAGATTGATTGATGATGTGTTTTACTGAAAGATGTTTATTGAACAATACTTGATTTGTAGCTGAATTAATAGAGAGTTCATTATAAAAAAAATAAAAATAGACTAACCCAAATGGCAAAAGAGGTCAAAAAAGTCAATGAGGAGAAGAATGCTTTAAAAAGCAGAATGGACCAAATGAAAAAGGAAGTTCAAAAGTTCACTAAAGAAAATAATTCTTTAAAAATTAAAATGGAGCAGATGGAAACTAATGACTTTGTGAGAAACCAAGAAATTGCAAGATAAAACCAAAATAATGAAAAAAATAGAAGACAATATGAAATATCTCATTGGAAAAGCAACTGACCTGGAAAGTAGATCCAGGAGAAATACTTTAAAAATTATAGCTCTCCCTGAAAACCATGATCAAGAAAAAAGAGCCTAGACATCATCTTCCAAGAAATTATCAAGAAAAACTGCCCTGATATTCTTGAACCAGAAGGTAAAATAGAAATGGAAAGAATTCACCAATTACCTACTGAAAGAGAGCCCAAAAGGAAAACTCTTAGGAATATTGAAGCCAAATTCCAGAGTTCCCAAGTCAAGGAGAAAATATTAAAAGCAGCTAGAAAGAAACAATTCAAGTATTGTGGAAATACAATCAGGATAACAGGATTTAGCAGTTTCCACACTAAGGGATCAAAGGACTTGGAAATATGATGTTCCAGAGGTCAAAGAAGATGGGACTAAAGCCAAGAATCACCTACCTTCAAAACAGAATATGATACTTTCAAAACAGAATATGATACTTCAGGGGAAAAATGGAATTTCAATGAAATAGAGGACTTCCAAACGTTCTTATTGAAAAGACCAGAGCTGAATAGAAAATTTGACTTTCAAATACAAGAATCAAGAGAAACATAAAAAGGTAAACGGGAAAGAGAAGCCATAAGGAACTCATTAAAGTTGAACTGTTTACATTCCTACATGGAAAGATGTTATTTGTAATTCATAAGACTTTTTTCAGTATTAGGGTAGTTAGACGGAATATACATGTAGGTGGGTGTGGGTATACATGTACGTGTATATTCTATATGTGTAAGTATGTATATGTGCATGGGTGTATGTGTGTATGCATGTATGTGTGTATACATACTCAAGAATCAATATGAAATATTCTGTTTGTATTTTAAAGCTGCCCTCATAACATGTCTATTTCCTCCATTACTAGTTTTCTTATAGTTTATTCTTGTCCCCCTAATCTTCAATCCAGTTGTACTGACCTCCTTCTTCTAAAGTGACAGTACAGTCCCTCTTCTGGCTCCATTCCTTCTCAAGCACTATTCCCTCATGACAGAAATGCTCTATCTATCTCCTCAAATGCACCTCTTGGATTTTGTAGCTTCCTTTAAAACTCAGCTCTAATCTCATATTCTACAGGAGGCCTTTCCTTATCTCTCACTTCTGAAATTGACTTCTATTTGGCATGTACTGTATGAACAATGACAACCCTTCACCCCATTAAAACATGAGTTCCTCAAAGGACTGAAATTTTTTATTCTTATTTTGCCCAGCACTTAACACTGTCCCTAAGAAATTGTAATCGTAACTCCTTCTTGACTGACTTAGGAACCTGAGGTCCAATGATTTTGTCACTTGACTAAAATCACCGAAGTACTAAGGGTTGGATGCAGGATTCAAACTCAGGTGTTCAGCCTCCAAAGCTCTTTGTTTTTCTATTTTATTCACTTAGCTACTTAGGAAATTTATTTTACTTTCCATATCTTCAGTTACTCAATTACAAAATGCCTCCAAAATAACTGCACTACTTCTTTCATAGAATGGTTGTGATAAAGCCCTTTATAAACATTAAAATGCTATGTAAATGTGATTTGTAATATTTGGCGTAAAATTCAGGAATGTACCTAGATGAGAAAGCTATTCAAGCATCTGAGAGCCCTATAGAATGAGGAAAAGAATTATGTCAGAGTGCTGTGGGAATGAAGTAGTACATTTAAAAACACTTATATGTCAACGGTTTTAGTGTCTTAACAATACTCATTATTTGACTACAAGTATGAAGTTATTAGGGAAGAAACTAAGAGAAAAGCTATTTTCATTCCTTCACAGTCATTAAATTGAAAAGTCAAATAGTGGGAAATTGAAGAAAGGAGTATATATGTATTTTAAATTCCAATTAAGAACAATATGCCAAGAATAAAAAAATTGATTTTTAAATGAAATTTTAAAAGAATGAAGGACTCAATAAGCACAGAACAGTTGGAAGGTTATTTTAGACACTAGATAAAAAGATAAGCTGTCTACAATGATTATGTTAAAAGCAGAGACAACAAGGAGCCTCAGGATATAGGAAAGAAAAGGAATTCAAATAAGAACCATAAAATAAAGTTACTTTGGTACTTAAGCATGAATAATTTCCTTGACTAATTTTGAAAACACAAAAGCCTTCATCTCTGAAGTGGATCAGACATAGATGGAGATCTCAGAGAAAAACAATAATTTGATGATGTCTCTAAGTAGAAGAAAGAACATAAACAAATGGATTATAGAGATTAAGAAGTTGAAAGAGCAGAGAGTTTGGAAGTACTTAGGGAGATGAATGAAATATTTTTTAAAAAAAAAATAAAAAATATAACAAAGCCATGAAAGTAATAACTAGTTGTTTTATGCTAAAGATTGAAGAAATAGGACCCTTATCCTTAATCCTATGATGGGGTTGGGGAGAGATGACTAATTCAGGTGCCTAAGGAGGAGTAGGGAAAAATATTGGGATTATTTAGAATCATTAAATGAATCAATCAATTGAGCAACATTTAGCAAGCACCTATTAGCTTAATTTCTACCCATACTTCAATGCTTCTCTCTAGTTCTAATGCTCTCTGTGCAAGTTTTCCATGAAAATTTTCCCTGAACATTTGGGCTCTACATTTCATTCCTTCGTCTGAAATCATTCTTATTTTCTTTACTATTAATCCATCATATGTTATATGCCATTTTATATTATTATCACTATCATAATTTCACATATAAAGGCAGACTCTTCAAATTGATTACAAGCTTATGAACTATAGGATTATTTTTTATATTTCATTCAACACTACTCATTATCAAATAATTACTATGACAGATGTGCAATTGAACAATGAATATAGAGCATGGGCCTCTGAGCAAAAGGATCTAGTTTAAAGTCTAAGCTCTGACAGATACTGACTGTAACCCTGGATGTCACCTATCTTCTCCTCACATTAAGCAGCTCTTTAACAGTTTATATTACAGATGGAGGTGACAAAATGCATCACTAGGGAAAATTTCCTCACCTGGGAGTTTCCTGTAATGATAAAACCACAGATCCAGTCCCAGTTCCTATCCTTTACATTTAATACACTGGGGTAAGATTTGGAAAGCTGGTAAGGTAGATATAATAGTTTTGTGCCACTAATACCCTGATGAAAAAGTGATTTTTAAAGCAATATTTCTTAATGAAAGTAAGAAAGAAGAAAAGCCTAGATCATGTTAGGCTGTAAGGAGGACCTGGAAAAGTTGTACACACATACATACATGTATATTCATACACACAAGTATACATACATATGTATAACTATGTACATATATACAATATTCATATAAACATGTACAGTGTGTATATGTGCACATATATTTACATACATACATATGTATATGTACATATATGTATGTATATGGGAAAATACAACTTTTGCTTTCTTGTTTTTGAAAGATTTATATTATGAATAGAACTATATCACATCACTAACCTCAGGTATCTTCATTTCTTTGAGATACTAACTAATTTGTTGATAAATTACGAGGTCTTTGATGGATTCTGGGAAAATGACACCCTTACTTTCACATGTTTCCATCTTGGTCAAACCTGAGATAGTGAGGAGAGCCAATCTATCCATGTATCTAGACCAGTAGTTTCCCAAATTTCTGTACTTTACACCTCATCACTACTGTTTTAGCTTATGCCCTAATATATGTATATATCCTTATATTTAAATTATCACTTTACTAACATAAATATATAAAACTTAAACAAAATTGAAATTTAAAAAGATAAGGTAAGGATGAAAAATTTTTAACCCTAGAGTCAATAGAGTCACAAGCATTTTTGTATATAGGAATGACAGACTCAAGTCTTATTTTGTTCAATTTGAATGTACAACTAAAAATCCAAAGTTTATTTTAAAACTTGAAACCACTACATTACACTATATTGAAGATATGTGTATAATATAAATACATGCATGTTATTCATGTGAGTATATACACAGAATGCACAGAGAGAACACAGAGAAGGGACTCTGTTTAAGAGATTGTTTTAAAAAATAACTTAAGAAACATAAACAGTTCATGTTTTTTATATGTTTACTTATTTTTAGGTTAAATGCAAAAAGACAGAAAAAGAACATTTCCATGTAAACAGTACAACATCAAAAGGGGACTCCGTATAAAAATATAAATTTCCATCGCATTCTGTTTTATGGAAAACCACGTAATAAACACTAAACATCATTTTCAAAGACACATTGTTTTTCTGGGTTTCCTTTTTTTGTTTTCTGCTATGCATTTTTTTCTCCTTTTCTTCCCACCCTTCTAAAGAAGGCTACCATTAGAAACAAAAAGTGCCAAGTGCATAGATAGATAGATAGATAGATAGATAGATAGATAGATAGATAGATAGATATAAATATATAGATATATTATATAGATATAGATATAGATACATACACGTATATATGAATATGAATATGAAAAACACCATACTATAGAAATTTCTATTTACAAATTCTTTCTCTGGATGTTGATAGAATCTTTCTTTATAGGTCCTTAGTAATTGATCTAAGTATTTATAATACTAAACGTGATTTAATCCCTCAACATTGTTCTTAAAACCATATTGCTGTTACCAATAGCCAAGATGGTGAAATAATCAGGAAATCTCCTTAACTATCCCAATCGCCTCCAAACAACCATAAAATAGTATTCCCAAAATAAATCCTGGAACAGCAGAACAAGCAAAAAGGGAGAAACTATATTTTAGCACAAGTAGTTTGTAAAGGTGGCAGGAAAGTTTTGTCTCACTTGGATAAAAATGATAGAAGGGTCTAGGCCAGCAGCAATCCCTGATTCAGCAAGGCAACTCGACATGCTAATCCTCAGTGTTGAGGAGCAGGCAGTCACCAACACCAAGAACCCCTACATGCCTCAGCATAGCCAAGGAAACAGGCAGAGTCCAGTGCCACATGCTCCAGGACAGCCCTGGGCAAACAGGGAGAAGGCAGCACTAGGACCCATCCACATACCTCAGCACACCCCCAGTTGCCAACTACTGGACCTTCCATGTGCCTATGCAGACACCAGTGCTGAGATCCCCCACATAACTTGGCATAGTTATGTGACCAAGCAGATATAACACCAAGATTCCCCATGCCTCAGTGTAACCTCAGACTTACAGGCATATGCCTGCTTCTTTATCCCTCACCCAAGTTGATGCCAGTGTTAGGAACCCCCCCCCCACCATGGCCTCAGTATATGAGTTGACACAAACACTGAGACTCCCCATGTGTCTTAACTCAGCAACAAGTAAGCTTCCAGACTCATGTGGCCTCCAGTATGGCCAGCCATCCCCACCTTGCCCTGCTGTCCCAACCACAACCTCACAGCATGACACCAGACACAAGGATCTCCCATGGGCCTCAGGGTATAACCAATTCACCATCAGGTAAACAGCCAGGGCCTACAGCCTCTGCATAAGAATCTTGGGATAGTGCTTCTTCCACTCCAGGAGTAGAACCCAAATTTAAAAATAAGGGAAAAGTCTAGAAAAGATAGACAAACAACAACACAAAAAGTCTAGTCATAGAAAGTTATTCTGGTGAGAGGGAAGATCAAGATACAAACCTAGAATAGGACAACAATGTCAAAATACATATGAGCAAAACCCCAAAGACAAAAGGGAATTTATGTTAAACCAAGGAAGAAATCATGGAAAGGCTCAAAAAGGAGTTTAAAATCAGTTAAAAGAGTTAGAAGAAAAACTGGGTGAAAAAAAATCAGAGGGACCCAAGAGAATTATAAAAAAAAGTCAATGCCTGTAAAAAAAATTAATGAATGAAAAAAAGAAGAAAATGTAAATACATTGGGAAAACAACTGTCATAGGAAAGAGATTCAGCAGAAATAATGTAAGAGTCATTAAGAAAAATAAGAACTATGGAGTTTGTGACTTATCCAAGGTCATGCACCTAATTAAAGTGTTTAAATTTCTATTACTGTTCTGAATGTCATATATCAACAATAATATAATATTTATAATATTCATTTATTTAGCGTTTTATGTTTTGCAAAGTATATTTGTAATACAATCTCATTTGATATCCTACCACTGACTGTTCAAAATTAGATTTAAATTCTCTCTTGTGGGATAATTTATTTTAAATTCCATTTATAAACACTGACATTAAGCTAGTGTTACATTAGATGTTATTTATTAATTCCATGTAAATACAGTTGAGGTTTCTGTAAAGTTATGATTATCCTAGTATGAGGGAATATTCTCTGCCTTGAGGTTATAGCACACAGATGTTCTTATTTTCATCTAAGGCATATGCTGGTCATGCCATGATGCTTATCTTTCAGTTATTACTGAAAATAGTGATAGAACATTGCCTATTTGGGGCTAAAGGTATCATTTATTTCCCATGTCCCCTCTGTGAAGCATATCATAGCCATTTGATTTAAGATCTTTGAGAGATTTACTGTCTTGACTATGAAAAATCATAACTATGTGCCAACATAATGGACTATAAATTCAAAATTTAACCTTCCAATGCTGTTAAACAGATATACATATGACTGAGACTTACATAGCCCTGTAGCAAACAATGAAGGAGACTCTCTGATATAAATGCAATATTGAAGGAATTCCTAAAAATCAGAGGTGATATATTGAACAAGATTCAATCTAGTACCATCTCTAGAGCTTTGTATGTTCCCAAGTCTGTATTCAGATCCCAAAAATGTTGTGGAGTGAAGTATGTGAATGCACATATAACAAAGTACGAAGTCTGTTTCCTTCTAAAATCTAAATGAAAGATGCTATGGATATTTTGTCAAAAACCGTGAAAATTCATTTACCCTGAGTCATGTCAGAAAAAATGAGTCTCTCAAAAGATGTAGAATAAATAACCAGAGTCATTGAAACACTGGGGAGAAAAGAACAGAAGGACTTTCAATGTAAGGGACACAATATTTTAAATTATTTTTCATATTGATGTTTATAACTTTGGAAGATAAACAAACAGGTTATTGACAGTGAATGCCCAGTTGCACAGACACTGTCAAAAAGAATTGTATTCTGGAACCAATATTTATGATATTAGAATGACAGATAAACAGAATATTTTTTTCAAAAGATTTGATCAGATTTATCTTAAAAGATTGTAAGTCATGATGAGGAAAAATTGTATCACACTCTTTTTTTTAACCTCATTCCTAAAATCTAACACCATGCTATACACATAAGAAGAGTTTAAAGCCAGACTGAATAAATGAATTAATTCTATTGAAGGTCTGTTATGTCCAAGGCTCAAGTAGTATACAGCCATTTTTCTCAAAAAGAAGATAACATAAGAATGGAGTAAAATTAACAAATGATAAATGGCAGGATATTTGAGTCATAAATAACATAGAAAAATCCATGGAAATTCAAAGCAAGAAAAGTCTTATATAAAACTTAGACGTTACAATAGACAGAGATGAATTTTTAAAAAGTTGTCTTAGGGGTAGAGAAAGGATAACAGAGCAAAAGCAGAGAATTCCTTTAGTTCTTCCTCCAAGTCTCTCCAAATACCTGTAAAAAATGACTCAAAACAAATTCTAGACCAGCAGAATCCACAAAATGATGGAGTGAAGCTAATCTCCAGGCCAAGATGATATGGCAGTTTCACAGGAAGTATCTGTTGTATCAGGCTGGGAGCAGAGGGGAGTATAATCCATGTGCATGGGCCACATCAGTACAGACAGTATCAGAGCAGGTCTCACGGGACTGAATCACTGACACCTGTAGCAGTTTCCAAACTTCTCAACAAACAGGAACCGGAAAGGTCAGTGGGAAAACTCTATGGGGCCTGGATAAAGGAGGAGCTTACAGTCTGGCTAGGGCCAGACCCTGCCCCAGGGTAGTGGGGGTGGTTTTTACTGAAGCCTACTACAGCAGAAGTGGTGGTAGCAGAAGCTGGTTCCGGAACTCTTTGACTACAGATGATGAGAGATTGAGAAGCTGACTCAAAACCTCTGAAGCCTGGAACAGTACACTCCCTCCCATCTGCACTGAAACAAGAGTACAACCTACACAAAGATGTCTGTATCTGGCTGGGAACAAAAGCAATAGCATAACAAAAACTGAGACTATAAAATCTTGCTTTGGTGACAAAGAAAATCACAAAATACAACCAGAAGTCAACAAAATCAAAGCACCAATATCAAAAGTCTTTAAGAAAAATATGGGCCTTTTTTTAGCGCCATGCTAAATCTCAGGCTCACTGCTTTTGCATCAATAAAGCTCTCAATGGCTACAGAGAAGGTCTAAGTAATTCATTCACACATTGAACCATCTCTGTCATCTGTCTCTCTTCAATGATGTCAAAATATGATGTCAAAACCCAGGAGTCCAATATTAATTGGACCTCTATGATTTCCTAGCCACTGGGATAAGAGAGCAGCAGAAGCCACAGAATAACAGAGTGGAGGAGATTTCCAGCCCAGGGTGACCCGAAAGGCCAACAGAAAAGGTCTGTTGCATAGGATGCAAAGCAGAGTTCAGCCCAGGATTGGCCACGCAGCATGGCGCAGGGAGGGGGAATTGAGTAGGCCTCGGGAGAGAAAACCCCAGTGGCAGTAGGAGCAGTTGTGGTCCTGTTGATCCCTCAACCCACAGGCACAAAAGGTCAGTGAGAGAGTTTTTCCAGCTGACCAAGAAGGGAGAAGGGTCTTCCCATAACTCCAACCTCAGGTGACAGTGGAAGAGGCTGCATGGTGCAGCAGCAGTTCTCACAGCAGCCTTCATCCATTTTTGCATCATAAAGCCCCTGGGGGATCTGAGAAGCTTATCCTTACCTCAACCCTGTGTGGTGGCCTTGTCCCCATCTAATGGTCCTGAAGGAATCCAGCAACTGATCTTTATATCACACTGGATGGCAACCCATCCCCCATTGAAAGCCCCTGGGGGAATTGAGCAGTTTATCTGAATCTCAGTCCCCAGTGCTGACTTGTTGGAACTGGAGGCCAGAGAGTTGTGGAGAAGAAACTAGTACTCACAGGTTCTGGGTAGAAAAGTTTCCTGTTGCTCCCAGATCAGTGTACACATTTGATTGTGCCACCTTGGAGGAACTGAGATCCTACAGATCCCCAGAGTATACCCTACTCTTGACAACAGACCATAAATTCAAATAACTGGTTGGGAAAATTCCCAACACAGGGAAAAAAAAATAAGACTATAGAAGGTTACTTTCTTGGTGAACAGATACGTTCTCCCATCCTTTCAGATGAGGAAGAACACTTGCCATCAGGGAAAGACATAAAAATCAAGACTTCTGTATCCCAAACATTCAAAATAAATATTCAGTGGGCTCAGGTCATGGAAAAATTCAAAAAATATTTTGAAAATCAAGTAAGACAGGTGGAGGAAAAATTGGGAAGATAAATGAGGGAGATGCAAGAAAATCATGAAAAACAAGTCAACAACTTGCTAAAGGAGTCCCAAAAAATGCTGAAGAAAATTACACCTTTAAAAATAGGCTAACTTAATTGGCAAAAGAGGTTTAAAAAGTCAATGAAGAGAAGAATGATTTAAAAGGTAGAATTAGCCAAATGGAAAAGGAGATTCAAAAGCTCATTCAAGAAAATTGTTCTTTAAAAATTAGAACAGAACAGGTGGAGGCTAATGATTTTATGAGAAAGCAAGACATCACAAAACAAAACCAAAAGAATGAAAAATGGAAGATAATATGAAATATCTCACTGAAAAAATAACTGACCTAGAAAATCGATCCAGGAGAGACAATTTAAAAATTATGGGACTACATGAAAGCATGACCAAAAAGAGAGTCTAGAAATCATCTTTCATGAAATTATCAAGGAAAACTGCCCTGATATTCTACAACCAGAGGGCAAAATAAATATTCAAAGAATCCACCGATCACCGCCTGAAAGAGATCCAAAAAGAGAAACTCCTAGGAACATTGTGGCCAAATTCCAGAATTCCCAGGTCAAGGAGAAAATATTTCAAGCAGCTTGAAAAAAACAATTCCAGTATTGTGGAAATAAAAACAGGATAACACAAGACCTAGCAGCTTCTACATTAAGAGATCAAAGGCTGTGGAATAGGATATTCCAGAAGTCAAAGGAACTAGGACTAACACCAAGAATCACCTATCCAGCAAAACTGAGTATAATACCTCAGGGAAAAAAAATGGTCTTTCAATGAAAATGAAGACTTTCAAGCATTCTTGATGGAAAGACCAGAGCTGAAAAGAAAATATGACTTTCAAACACAAGAATCAGGAGAAGCATGAAAATGTAAACAGGAAAGAAAAATCATAAGGGACTTACTACAGTTGAACAGTTTATATTCCTACATGGAAAGACAGTATCTGTAACTCTTGAAACTTTTTTTCAGTATTGAGGTAGTTGGTGGGATTACACACACACACACACACACACACACACACACACACACACACACACACACCACCCCATTCAGATGGGTGCAGAAATACATTTTACTCAGTAGAGTAAGAGAATGAAAAGAAAGGGCAAAGTATAATAGAGGAAGTTTATTAATTGAAGGATTATTCCTAAGCAAAACAAATTTCAAATAAGGATGCTGGATTATGAAAGAGATTTGTGAGAGGGGAAAGGACAAGAGCCTGTAATTGTACTCTGGGAGGAGGGCAAGGGAAGAGGCAGAGAAAAGCAATAAGTTTGCATCAAACCTAGATCACTGGTGCTGAACATAATCTTCTGTGATCTTCTTTTCTTCTTTAGAAAGGGAGTAGGAAAAATGAAGAAAAAAAGTAAAATGAAAGATTGGAGGGAAATGCAATATTAATAACCACAAACATGGATATAAATGCAATGAATTCACCAGGACAATGGAAGAGGATAGAACAATGGATTAGACCAAAAAATCTAAGAATATATTATTAATGAGGAACACAATTCAAATTAAAAATATATAATGAGTTAAAATAAAAGACTTTAATTTATAAAGGCTGGAGTGGTAGTCATGATCTCAGTAAAGGCAAGAGAAAAATTGTAGATAATTAAAAGATAAATGCATTTTACTGAAAGGTATTGTAGAAAATGAAATAATCTCTCACACGCACACGACAGACAATGAAATAATATTAAATGTATACATGTATATGAGGTATATGTACATATGCACACACATATATATACACATATATAGTGTGTGCATATTTTGTATATATATGTGTGTGTACATATATGTATAGGTGTGTATGTAGATATACTAAATGACATAGCAACTGAATATTTCACTTACATGAAAAAGAAAATCTATAATAGTGGTGTTATGGGGGGTTTTCCTTTTAGACTTAGATATATAGAATCAAAATAAACAAGAAATAACAAGAATTTGAATAAAAGTTTTAAATGGTTATATATGACAAATTTTAGAGATTTCTGAATGACAATAGAAACATACATTATTTTGGAGGTTACCTTTGCAAAACTTTGTCATCCCTTAAAGCATAAAGTCATCACAAATAACTGCACCAAAACAAATGTTAGAATATATTTTATAGAATATGATACAATTAAAAAACTTGTGTTTAATAAAAGCTAACTATGGAAAAGATGATTAAAATTAATTAGAAAGTATTTTTTAATTCAAAGGAACAGGCAGATAATGAATTATAAAAATAACATTTATGGGATACTGCTATTGCAGTCCTTGGGAAATGTTTGCATATCCCTAAACACTTTCATAAATAAAGGAGAGAAATAAGAAATCAATGATTCTTTAAACAAAACTTTAAAATCCTTATTGAACACTTAAGTAGAAATATCCCAATCAGGAAATAGATTTTAAAAATCAAAGAAAATTAATATCACTAAAAGATTTTCTATAAGTAACAAAATCAATAAGCAGCAAATATTTTTTAAATAGAGGAAAAACATAGCATGAGTATCAAAAGTAAATAAATTCACAAAAAAATTAAAATAATGAAAATTACTAGAACATATGTGGCCCAAATATATACAAAAATCTTAAAGAGAAAATAAAAGTTGTTTATGCGTGGACTGGGCCAATGTTATAAAACTGAAAATACTACCTAAATTAATTTACTTGTTCAATGTCAAACCAAACTATCATAATATTAGTAATATGTATGTATTCATATATGTGTGTATGTATTTATATGGATATGAGTATCTTTACACATATATGTACAAGTTTCAGTAGCATTCATCCAGAGGAACAAAATCACAATATTATTACAAAAGAATGATGAAAAAAATGCAAAGAGAAGGGACCTAATCATACCACATCTCAAACCACCCTGTACCACAATAATCTTCAAAATGTCTTTGGTGTGGGCTAAGAAATAACACGGTTGATGAGCTTAGAAAAACTTGAACAGGCTTACATGAAATAATGAAGTTGTCTCAGCTGTAAAATGAGCTGAAGTAGGAAATGGCAATACCATTCCAGTATCTTTGCCAGGAAAACAATAAATGAGGTAACAGAGTGTTAGACACAATTGAAAATGACTGAACAACAGAAAGGTCTAGTACTATTTTCAGGGATGGAGCAAGTCACTTAACTCTGTATCTCAGTTTCTTCATATCTAAAGTACTCTATTGTGAATGTACCAAATCCTTTACCAAAAGATTTCATTGGTTAGGTATGATACATGTTAAAGATTACTGAAAAGGAATGGAAACATATATCTCCATTCCTTGTCAGTAATCTCATATATGTGTATACACACACATATACACACATATACAAATGTACATGGGCATAAGTACATGTATGTATATGTACATATATGTATATATAAGATACAGAAATAAATTGTATATGTATAATATATATAAATTTACATATATGGAGAGTATATATATATATATACATATGTATGAATGCTTATCCATTTTATTGCATGTAATAACTTTTAGGTATATTAATTAAATTTTTCTTTGTTATTCAAAACCTCATTTTATTTGAAAGGGATTTCTATTTTGATGTTCAATTAGGGTTTTAAAGTTTGGTTTTAAAAATTCATTGATTTGTTATTTCTCTCCTTCATTGATGGAAGTGTCAATTTCATCCCAGTTTGGAGTTGACTATAGGTCTTTCTTTAACAGGTTTAAGCAAATATGAAGTAAAACCCTAGGCATATCCTACAAAGTTACATCAACTATACCAAATAATATAACAATTTTTAATAATTTACTATAATTTCTCTTATTTATACAAAACTCTCTTACTTATACTTTAAATAAAATTAACTATAAATACATATAATCTTATTTTGAATTTGATTATTTTAATGTAATCCTGCTTCTAAAATTTGAGGCCATTTTCTGTAGGGACAATCATTTATGGAGGAGAGATAAAAAGGTCCTGAATGCTTTAGACAATAACGTGAAGGAATATGAATACTTGCATAAGGGCATTGCTTTGGTTGATGGAAGAGATCTCTAAAAGGGAGAGACTACAGATTCATATGAAGATAGAAGCTCCAGTGAGGCAGCTGAGAGATAGACATAGATTGGCGGAATGAACAGCTCAGAGCTTCAGACATCTACAGATGTTCTTATTTTCTAAATGCAGGTATTCCTCATGAGAGACATTCTCTTCTGATTTTATACACATGCACATACGTAGATCAATACATGTATATATATGCATATATATGCACACACATATGTGTATTTATATATGGTTGGTTAGTTATTTAGAAGCTATCAAGGAAGTTATTTTTCTTCTGAATCCCTCAACATCATAGACCACCATTAGAGATATCTGAGAATGGAAGACATATCAAGACATTTAAAAGAAACTATATTATAGTTAAAGGCAGAAAAGAATACAAAACAATATCATTATTTCACTTATGTGCATTGTACTTATTTTAAAAGGCTATTAAGTTGCTGTTTTTCTATGCCTTTATAGCTTTATTCACAATGAATTGTATACATCAAACATAAATAAAACAATAATATTTATGTCACAAATCATCATTCTAAATAAATCAGAAAGAATGTGCTGTACCAAATGTTTGATGAAACAAGTCAGGAAAAAGTTGATATTAGACTTTTTAAAAGCAAATATCATTAATTCATTTTTGATACAATATTTTAAAGAAAATATTAATAGAATACTATATACTACAATAATCTAAAATGGATATATGAAATGAATTTAACATGTCACATGATTAAAATATATCAACTTCTTTTGATAATCATAAACAGGGAATTAGTATTTAAATAAATGATACGCTCAAAAAATAAAATGAAACATTTCAAATATTAATAAATGAAATCAATACAGTTAGGATTTAAAAGTTAAAATGTTGAATGGTATTTTTTTATCATGTACCTACAGTGATGTTATTATTTCCAAGATTTGAAGAGATTTAATACAAATGTGCTAAACCTAGAACTATCACTAAATATTTGGACATGAGATATAAGTAGCCAGTTCATAAAAGAAGCATTAAAAATTCATAACAAATTTATGTAAGATAACTTATAATAAACAGTAACAAGGGACATACAAATCAAAATACTACTGAGTTTCTGTCTCAGATCCTATAAATTAAAATAAAATAAACACTCTCCAATTTGGAGAATAGCTAAAATGTCAATTACTTCACTTTTTTCATGGAGATCTGGAACAATGGTTGTAAAATAATTAACAAAAATTCAGATACAAATGTGTTGGTTGATTGAATCAAAATGATTTTCACCTTTCTCCCCCCACCCCTCATGACTGTATAGGCAAAGAGAAAAAGAAAAATGAAGATGCTACAAAAATAAAAACTGTAAATTCAAAGCCCATTAGTCATATATCAAAAATATTTATTAGGATCAAGTTGGATACATTCCAGCAAAAACATTGGGGAACTATTTAGTACAGAAGAGCAAACAACACGTGAGTATAATAATAAAACTTTTTAAAATCCTTTGAAAATATGGTATTTTAATAGTAAATCTAAAAGTAGATGCAAAGAATTGATTTTTATCAGAAGCTCATATCTAAAAACATTTAGCCTCTTTTGAAATGCAAAACCACTGAAAGCTTCACCAATAATTACAAAGGTAAAACATTTTCTGTCCTTTTGTTGATATGAGATAAAAAAAGATGAATTTAAGGTAATAAACATCAAAAAAGGAAGATAAATTATCCTCAAGACATTATGACACTTTACTTTAAAAAATTCCAGTTTTATAGAAGAAAGTAATTTAGAAGATTACAGTAAAATAATGAGATTTTAAAAGAAATCCACAGAAATCATAGGTATTTATGTGAAAAACTAAAAATGGACGTGGAGAAAAGAATATAAAATAAAATACCATTCAACATATCTACAAAATTATAATTAAAATTCTAAGAGTCAAACTATAACATATAACGTATAACTTTGACAATGAAACATTTTTGCGTAAATACAGAAAGGAATTAATAATTGTGAATATTTCACATTTTAATAGTTGAAGTATGGTCAAATAATAATGATAATACTACCTAAATTAAAATCTGCAGATAGAAGTATAACACACCACCAAGGATTTACTTTATTGAACTATTTAGTATAACCAAATAAATTTAGGGAATTAAGCCCTAAAATCACAAGGGAAATAATGTAAAAATTAGGGTTTAGCATTCGATCTTATAGTATATTAGGAAGCAGTAATCAATAAGTTTATCTGATAAAAAGTGGACAAAAATCTGACAATGGAACAGTAAACAAGCAAGAATTTGAATTAGCCAAACATATATGAAATAGTCTTCAGTAAACTTTAAAACAAAAGCTATTAAACAGTAACTGAGAGAAATGTTGTTTCATCAGCTGAGAAGAAACAATTTGCATTCATGCAAGCCAATTTATTAAATTGTTACAACCCCTTCATGCAGTAATCCCATTACCAGACATGCAGTTCAAAGAAGTCAAAGAAAAGGGTCAAACATTCCAAAGTATTAACAGCAGCACTTTATTAAGAGAATAACAGTTGCTTGGGTGGAAAATAATAAGAGGCATGCTCACCATGGTTGAAATGTCATGGTTTAAAGGATTATAATATATAAACATGATGAAATATTACTCCAGTAAGAAATGACATATATTATGAGTTCAGAGAAGAAAGAATCTGGCCAACAATATGCACCCTAATTGTAATAATGTAAAGAAAAATAACACATAAGGTGAGCTTAAAGATAAAACACACCACCCTTTCAGAGTCTATTTTGAGTAGATTACTTCTATTGAAAATTGTATACTTGGAAAGATGCTATTTAATTTTAACTTTTCCCCCCATGTGCAAGCAATATTTCTATGTCTATGAATATATAAATAAACTACTTTTCTATAAGAAAAAAAATATATCAACCTAAGGAAAATGAATACCTTCAGGGGAGAAAGTATGCCTTTTTCTGAAGCCTTTTTATATTCAATTTCTTTCTAATTTTTTTCTCCCCAGATCAGATTTTATTATTCAATAAAATGCTGCCTCATTACTTAAATGTATCTTATTTATCATAACTCAGTCATTGTTTCTTATCGTGTGACACTGTTTCATGCTTACTTTGAACTCTAAGTGATTCACTCAACATGCTGAGTTTTTCTCTAAGCCTCTTTTTAATGTGGGTAACTAGATGTATGGTGGATAATCAATAACTGAGGAAACAGTCCAAGCTATACAATTTATTCACAAAATAGACACTATAAATAGGTTACTGTACACCTCAGTTTGTCCAAAGACCCTGAAAATAGAGGAAAACAGATTTTTGCATATTACAAACTATGAATCAAACAAAACCAATTAATTAAAAGGAAACAATTAACCAGGATACAAAATTAGGTGATCAGATCTTTAATTGGAGGAAATATTAGGGGCTTTTGAAATTTGGATGGGGAAAGCTCAATGGGTGCAATTCCCTGAAATCAGAATTAAAGGTTTCCCATTTTCCACAAGTCTGTATTCAATCAAAAGAACATTGAAATGATAGTTATTTTACCAGTTTTCAGATGAGACACATGAGTTGTTTGAGATATATAATTGTGAGAAATTGTTTTGCATCAATCTTCAAATGTGACTGGATCTTAAGGACTCTAAGAATGAGGTAGGGGTGGCCTAACTTTCCAGCCATACAGGGCAAGCTTCAAACAATGCAATAAGATTTTCTCATGAGACAGAAATTGGACTAGACCCAAAATTAAATAGAAAGAGAACTGAACTAGATCCAGAATTGAGTCACAAGATAGAGTTACGTCGTTCAATCAATTCCTAAACCTAGCATACTCAAGGGCCTGACATAGACGTTTATAACAAAACCCAATGCTATACTCAGCTCTTCCTTCCTTCTATCCTGTTTGATAAAGACCTAAGCTCCGTGCTGCAGAAGACTTCTCCAAGACAGCCAAGACCATGGCAGCCTTTCAGGGGCAAAAGCATGTTGGAGGTTGGACTTGAGGATGGGGAACTGACATCCACATAACAGTTTGGTAGACAAACCAAAATACCAGTGTTGCAATGCTCTGAACTTCCAGGACCAGAGCAGAAAAATCTGTAGTAGCAGCACTTCAAAGCACTGGGAAAGAAAACTGGGGGAATGAGACAAGACACAATGATAGGACACTGTGTGTTTGGGGGTGAGAGACTGTACAAAATTCCACTAAACCTAAAGCAAAAGAGCTCAACATATATAACTACAGGCAGTTTTAGTCATTTTAGGCAGAGAGCTAGGCTGGTAAACTGCAAATTGCCCAATGTAGGAGAGGTTGAGATACTTTGAAATTCAGCCACAAAAGAAACCATCATCAGAAGGAAGACAGTGAGAAAGTGAAAATGAAGGTCTTGAGGATACATGAGTAAGGTCACCCAAATCTTGGTCAAACAGACTTCAATTTCCATATTATATGTCTTGCCAAAAGGAAGAGTCATCATTTTCCCAAACCTGTCTGAGCAAACACAGTCAGCAGGAATATACCCATTAGCTCAAATTTAGAATTTTTTCTGCTGTCTGATTAGATCTTGGCCTAGATAAATCTTAAGAGAAATTTCTCACACTGGGTGGTTTCTGGATGAGCAAGAAGAAAAGGGGAAAACATTGCTCCTAATATAATAATTAGCTATTAATTACAAGAGAGAAATATTCATTTCTCACAAAGGGGACATCTACTAAGTTAATTGGGAGTTGAAAGGGGAAAGGGAGAATATATAACCAGATAATAGCAGCAGAAAGAAATAGCATACTTAAAATAACAAAGGGAAATGGATAACAAATAACAGGAGGATATGAACATCAAGAAGGTCAAAAGAGAAAAGGTAGTAGGAATATGGCCACCTTAGGAAAATTAAGCTAATGTGACTAAGAGAAAATAATATTTATTTATAGCAGAAGAGGAAAACAATCATAACTTGAAAAAAATTAAGACCAGATACAAGAAAATGTAAACTTAACTCTTACAACTTTAAAAGTAAATGTAATAAGTAATCCAATAAAATGAAGAAGAAAAACAGATGGTATAAGAAAAAATAATCTGTTTCTTATGAAAAATATTTAAACAACACAGTCACAAAATGAAACTGAGGTGATAGAAAAATCTATATCTATCTATATATGTATATAATATGTGCATTCCTATGTATATTTTGTATAATAGATGGATAGCTATAAATATGTGTATACATAAAGTAAGTCCAAAAAAGGAGTTGTAAAAGTGCCATTTGACAAAATATAATAAATATAAAAAATAAAAAGGGAAAACAAGGAAACTGCAATACATTGAAAGGAAGTATACAAAGGAAACCTATAGCAATAACAAACTTTTATACTCCAAATTCATGCATGGTATTTGACACATTCATTATTTAGGATTTCTTTGTTGAGTCTCTATTTGAAATTCTGCATTTGAATTATTATAGTATGCGAATTCATAAAGAAAATGTTATATGAACTACAAGAAGATATACACACAACAGTTACAGAAAAGTTTAAAATCCTCCCTTAGAAATAGTCTAGCAGGGGAATGGAGCCAAGATGGTGAAGTAAAAGCAGGGACATGTTTAAGCTCTCCCCCCAAATATCTGTAAATATGACTGAACAAATTCAAGAGCTGCAGAACCCACAAAATGATCGAGTGAAAAAATCTCCAGGCCAAGCCTGAAATGTTGAGGGGAAGTGTCTTTCACACCAGTCTGGGAGCCAAGCGCAGTCCAGTCTGGGCTGCCCCAGCACAGACAATGCCAGGGCAGGTCTCAGGGGACAGAATCACTGGAAGCTGAGAAAGTTTCCACACATCCTAGCCCACAAACAAAAAAAAGGAATAGAAGGTCAGTGAGAAAACTCTGTGAGACCTGGTATGACTGGCATCTGGGCCCTGGTCTGGGGCAAAAGAGGAGGTGGCACTGGTAGCAGCAACAGCAAGAGCTTTGGTGGTTCTGAATACGCAGATAGTGGGGGGATCAAGAGGCTGATACAAAACCCCTACAGCTGTGGCCAGTACACCCACACCCACTGGAAGCAAATTTGACTGGGAACATGAGCAATCAAAGTACAAAGCAGTCCGACCACAGAATCTTACCTTGGTGAAAAAGATCAAAACATACAACCAGAAGAAGACAACAAAATTGATGATTCTATAACAAAAGTCTTTAAGAAAAATAAAAATTGGTTGCAGGTCATGGAAGAGCTCAGAAAGAGCTTTGAAAATCGAGTAAGAGAAGTAGAGTAAAAATTGGGAATGTAAATGAGAATGAGGCAAGAAAAATCATGAAAAACAAGTCAACAGTTTGGTAAAGGAAATGCAAAAAAAATACTGAAGAAAATAACACTTTAAAATAGACTAACTCAAATAGAAAAGAGGTACAAAAAGTTAATGAGGAGAAGAAAGTCTTAAAAAGCAGAATTGCTGGGGGGTGGAGCTAAGGTGGCAGAGTAGAAGGATAGACCTGCTGTAGTTCTCCCTCCAAAATCCATAAAATGCCTGTAAAAATTACTCTAAACAAATTCTAGAGCAGCAGAAGTCACAAAATGGCAGGGTGAAAGAGATTTCCAGTGCCAGGCAGCTTGGAAGGCCAACAGGAAAGGTCTATTGCACCATGTGTGGAGTGGAGCACAGCCTGGCCCAGGGCATGGAATCCCAGGCAGCAGCTACAGTTCCCAGATTTCTCACTACACAAATGTCAAAGACAGCTTAAAAGATCAGTGAGAAAGTTCTTTCACCTGAGTGAGAAGGAAGCAGGGTGTTTCCCCAGCCCTGGACCCAGGTGGTCCCAGTCAGCAGCAGCATCTATTTTTGGAGCCTTTGGCCAAAAGAACCGGGAGAATCAAAGGGCTGATGTGGTCCTGAGTGGCGGTCCTGGGGTGAGGAGGAGTGCTGGTGTGGTGGAGTTGAAGGCAGTTGTGGACAAGGAACACTACTCACAGATCCTGGACAGAAAAGCTTGTGGTTGCTCTTAGACCAGAGTGTAGGCTAGGAGAGGAGTAAACGCCTCTCCCTGGATTGTTCCACCTTGGAGGAACTGAGAATTTACAGGTCCCTAGAGTTTACTCTCCTCTTGACAAAGGACTCAAAAGTCAAGTAACTGGCTGGGAAAATGCCCAAAATAAGGGAAAAAAATAAGACTATAGAAGGTTACTTTCTTGGTGAACAAGTATTGTCCTTGATCCTTTCAGATGAGGAAGAGAAAAGCATACCATTAGAGGAAGACATAAAGGTCAAGGCTTCTTCATTCCAAATCTCCAAAATAAATTTGCAGTGGTCTCAGGTCATGGAAGAGCTCAAAAAAGATTTTGAAAATCAAGTAAGACAGGTGGAGGAAAAATTGTAAGAGAAATGAGAGTGATGCAAGAAAATCATGAAAAGTGAATCAACAGCTTGATAAAAGAGATCCAAAAAAATGCTGAAGAAAATAACACCTTTAGAAATAGACTATCCCAAATGGCAAAAGAGGTCCAAAAAGTTAATGAGAAGAATGCTTTAAAAAGCAGAATTGGTCAAGTGGAAAAATAGGTTCAAAAGTTCACTGAAGAAAACAGTTCTTTAAAAATTAGAATGGAGCAGATGAATGCTAATGTCTTTATGAGAAACTAAGAAATTACAAAACAAAACCAAAAGACCAAACAAAATAGAAGACAATGTGAAATATCTCATTGGAAAAACAACTGACCTGGAATATAGATTCTGGAGGAAAATTTGAAAATTCTGTGGCTACATGAAAGCTGTGATCAATAAAGAGCCTAGATATCATCTTTCATGAAATTATCAAGGAAAACTGCCCTGATATTCTAGAACGAGAGGGTAAAATAAATGTTGAAAGAATCCACTGCTCACCTCTGAAAAGGAAAACACTTAGGAATATTGTAGCCAGATTCCAGAGTTCCTAGGTCAAGGAGAACATATTGCAAAGAGTCAGAAAGAAACAATTTGAGTATTGTGGATAGACGATCAGGATAATACAAGATCTAGCAGCTTCTACATTAAGGGATCAAAGGACTTGGAATATGATATTCCAGAAGTCAAAAGAACTAGGATTAAAACTAAGAAAAACCTACTTACCCAGAAAAACAAAGTATAATATTCAGGGGAAAAAATAGTCATTCAGTGAAATAGAGGACATTCAAGCATTTTTGATGAAAAAATCGGAGCTGAATAGAAAATCTGACTTTCAAATACAAGAGTGAAGAGAAGCATGAAAAGGTAAACAAGAAAGAGAAATCAGAAAGAACTTACTAAAGTTGAGTTGTTTACATTCCTAGAAAGATAATGTTTGTAGCTCTTGAGACTTTTCTCAGTATTTGGGTAGTTGGAAGGATTATATACATACAGACAGATGATACAGGGTAAGTTGAATAGGAAGGGATGATATCTAAAAATAAAATTAAGGGGTGAGAGAGGAATGTACTAGGAGGAGAAAGGGAGAGATAGAATGGGGTAAATTATCTCACATAAAAGAGGCAAGAGAAATATATCATAATATATAACTACAAAATTTAAAAGCAATAGCAACTGGGGATCAAAGTATTGAAGCATAAAATAGTTGTACAGATTCAACTGCAAAGTATTTCTTAAACAAATAAGACATCTTAAATAGATATGTGGATATTAATTTTTCAGAAGTGGGTCACTTCAAAGTAATAAAAATGACAATAATATCAAAGCTTTCCCCCCCACTTTTAGTGCTAAACCAATCAAATTACCAAAGGGATATCTTTCAGAACTAGATAAATAATAATAAAACTCATTTAGGCAAACAATATACCTAAACTATCAAAGGAAATGATCAAAAGAAGTGGGGATGAAGAGGGGATAGTGTTTCTGGACTCAAACTATTATAACATAGTTATTATATATATATATATACATATATATATATATAATATATACATAATATATATATACATAAATACTATCTGCTATTCCTTAAAAAGGAGAGATGCAATTCAATATCAAAAGTCTAGACAAGCAAGTATTAGGGGGAAAAAAAGAATTCAACAACCTAGTATTTGAAACAGTGGAAAACATAAATTACTCAAGGAAAAAGAAATTCTTTATTTGGTTAAAAACTGCTGGCAATCCGGGAAATCAGTCAGGCATAAATTAGACCAACAGTTTACTTCATATTAAACAATAAATTCTAAATGAATCCAAGACCTTGATAGTGAATATGATAATATAAAAAGGAGAGAAACAGATCATATATCTCTCATGTCTACGAATAGGAGATATGTTCTTAACCAACCAAAAATGAGGGAGCAATGGCAAAAATTAAAAAGGATAGATTATTTTAA
The DNA here is from genome assembly GCA_023548195.1 of Bettongia penicillata ogilbyi. Taxonomy (NCBI): domain Eukaryota; kingdom Metazoa; phylum Chordata; class Mammalia; order Diprotodontia; family Potoroidae; genus Bettongia; species Bettongia penicillata. The sequence continues at coordinate 3,474,445 of JAJHZJ010000130.1, read as the reverse complement.
AAAATTGACAAACTTCTGTGCAAAGTTAAAACACATAGAATAAGAAGAGAAATGGTTGAATGGTTAAAAAAAAAAACCTTGTATCAAATTAACCTATTAAGATTTGTGATGTAAGATATATAGACAATTAATGAACATACAAAATATTAATAGCTGTTAGTCATTATATATGTGGTCAGATGGTAGGAACAAACAGTTCTGAAAAGAATTGCAAAGTATTCACAACAATATGAAAGAATGCTCTAGAATCAGTACTAATAACAAAAATGAAAATGAAAACAGCACTGAATTTACTCCTTACACATTCCAAATTGACATAACAAAAAAATGGCAATAGTCCAAGTTGGAGGGGTTGTTGAATAATAACCGGAATAAATACATTCTTGGTGTAATTGAAAAAATGCTGTGTTAATTTTAAAAATATGAAATTATGCAAATATAGTGAATAAAATTTCCATACCCTTTGAACTAGAGACTGTTTTACTGCCATCATTCCCCAAGGAAGCCATTGATCGGAATAAAGCTCCCATACACCCCCAAATTAGCACTTTTTTGTGATTTCAAAAAATTGGAAGCTAAGAAGATGTTCATCAATTAGGGAATAGCTAAACAAATTAGGATACAGGAATGTTATAGAATGTTGCTGTGCTGCACCAAATGATGTGCGTGGTTATTATAAAGAAGCATGAAAAGTTTTTTTTTTTTCTTTTTTATGAACTTATAGAATAAATTAAGCAAGAATAACAGAGAGAACAATGACAACAATGTAAATATAAATGGCAATACTAAATTCAAAACTGAATAAAAAGATTAAAAGACCTGCCAGGATTCATATGAAGGAATATGAGAAGTCACCTCCATTCAAGTCCTTCATTAATGGGAAACATCCACAAGTGTTTCCCATTGCACAGATTTAGAATTTTTTCAATGTATTAGCCAGTTAATACTGACATTTTCTTCACTTAAAAGTATACCATTTGTTGCATGAGATGCCTCTATTGGAGGAAAGGAGAGAAATGCTTGTAAAAACTGTGATGATATGAAAAACAGAATTCAGCAACAACAACATTTAAATAACCATTTTAATTTCATGTATTATCATTACTAAGGTGCAATCATTGAGGAAATTGTCCTTAAAATACTACAAGGATTCAAAATAAAATGACTATCACTGAGGATGCGTGCACATGTGTGTGTGCATGTGTATGTGTGCGTGTGTGTGTAGTTCTTTGTTCTCAAAGAGGAGCAAAACAACATTACTATGTTAGAGTCAAGATAAGAACAACATGAGTTAAGAATTCTTTACCACAGGTCATGCACTAGTAGTCCATATGAACATCTGGAGTGGAAATGTCTCTAAATTTCCACTTATCACATTTCTTGTGAGCTTTTGCAATTCTGCTTCACTAATAGAGCAGAACATCATCTTTCATACAAGCAATTCCTACTGGGTAATCTCATGCCAGTGTATCCCATGCCTTGCAAACAATTCTATAATTCTTCAGAAAGAGCTTGAGAGTGTCCTTCTATCATTTCTTCAGATCACCATGTGAGTGCCTGCCTTACATGAGCTCTCCATAAAATAATCTTTTCATCAAATGTACATTTGTTGTTCAAAAAACGTGCCTAGTCCATTGGAGTTGCTACAGTAGAGTTGAATGCTTGGCAGTTTAACTCAAGAAAGGATCTCAGTGTCTGGTACCTTATCTTATCAAGTGACCTTTGGAATCTTCCAAGACAGCTTCAATAGAAGTGATCCAGTTTTCTGACATGACACTGGCATGATGTCCAGGTTTTGCAGGTATACAATAATGAGGTCAACACAATAGCTTTGTAGACTTTTAGTTTGGTAGACATTCTAAAAACTCTTATCTCCCATACTTTTCTTCAGAGCCTCTCAAAAACTGAGCTAGTTCTGGCAATGTATTTGTCAACTTCATCATCTATGTGTAGAACTCAGGAAAATATACTGTCAAGGTAAGAAAAATTGTCTATAGAATTCAAAATCTCTCTTTCTTACAACCAATGATTTCAAGTATGAATGGCAAAATGCTGGCTAGTGGAGAATTTCTGTTTTCTTGGAGTTGTTAGACCAAAATTGTCAAAAGGAGTACAAAATTGATCTATACCTCAGCCTCAGAGGCTGCATTGAATACATAACCATCTATGAACAAAAACTCATGCACCAACTCTTCTTACTCGTTAATCTTGGCTTGTGTATTTTTCTAGTTAAATAATTTAACATCAGTGTGGTAGCTGACCTTGATGCTATGTTCATCTTTGTTGAAGACATCTGACTGTATTGTTGAAATCATCATGCTGTAAAGCATAGGAGCAAGCACACAGCCCTGCTTCAGTCCATTGGTAACCAGGAAAGTACAAGGATATTATCCACTATCCAGAAGCCATGAAAGAATGTCTTCATGGAACTTTGAATCTATCTGCTTATATACACATATAAAAAAAGAGGGCAGTTGTTTGAACTATATAATTTTGACTTGAAATCGAATGTAGAGGAAAATTCAAATGATAGGTTTAAAAATCTTGAAATTCAAAGCCTTCTTGTGAAATAAAATTATTTAAAATTCAAAGAGTAAAACAAAAGTCTGAAGTCATTCTTCTAAAAGGAATTTATTTATTATTTGAATATGTATGTTCCCATGAAAATATAAGTGGTTGAGACAGATAAATTTTGTTCTATTTCCTTAATTTAAATGAACAAATTATTTAACATTAGTCATTCTGTATTAACCTTCAAACATTTTCATGATATACTAAATAGGTTTTAGACATCAGGCAGAATAGCTTCATTTCCCTAAGAAATGTCCTTATTTTTCTAATCAGCAAAATGATATGATACACTGTTTGGTTATTTCCAAGAGAAAACTAAGTCCATTTAAAAGAGTAAAGAAAATACATAAAGTTCCTGGTGCTGATTTATAATTGTTAGGAGAGAGAGTGTTACATTGGAAAGAGGACTATCCATGGGACTAGGAGAGTTGTGTCTAATTCCTGGCTCTCATCCTTCCTACAGAAGTTGTTACCCAGATCACATACAAGGTGTTCAGAAGGATTATCACCTCTGGTGTGAGGGCTTGGCAAGCCCTTTTCAGGGCTGCTCATCCATTTTTTGGTGTCCATCTGATTCACTGATATCTCACCTGTGGCTGCAAGAAGCTACATCAAGTGTGGTGTCCACACCCTGGTTAACCTCTTGCCAAGTGGGCTAAACTAGGTGTTTAATCTTTTTATCTAAAAAGACAACTCTGAGATTTTTTATTTCAGAAAATGATTTAATAGCAAATCTAGAAAGTTACCATTAATTTAGTTCCCCTAATCTTTCAGTAATTATTGACAATATGACAGGTTTACAGAGCTTATTTTCATAACAGAGAAAAGAAACAATATTCATGAGATTGATTCATAGACTTATAAGAGAAGTAGGAAGATTTGCAATATTCAGCTGTTGGGCATGTCGAGGACATACCAGGGAGTTTCCAAGGTGGGTTCATAATAAGATTCAATATTTCATTGATTTCAAACTCACATCTAACATTCTGTGAACTTCAGGGGAAGTATCATTCAGTGGACTCTTAAGGATTTCTGCTATGGGTATATATAGCTGACTGAGAAGAATTAACTTACAAAACTTACAAAAAATAGGAATTTATGGTAAACTGAGAATCAACCATCACCTTCAAGCTGTCTGAAAAGAAAACTTGATCTTTAGTAAAAAAAAATCTTGAGATGTCTAAGCTTAACCCTGTGATTATTTCACTTATTTTGACTGATTCTAATGTATCAACTATTAAATCTTATCAAAATATCTGTTCACTAAATCTATAAGTAACTTAAGATCAAGGAACAGGTATGGTTGCTTAGTTATTCCTAAGGAAAGGAAATTTAATTCTTCAATAAAGCTAAAAATCAATATTAATTAATTTAGAATCATCCTTTTTGTAAATTGAGGGTAGCCAATAGACTCAATCCCATTGGTCAGTAAAGATTTCTGCCCCAAGCATGTAAAGACTTCTCTTAGTGGAATGGACACATGAGAACAATTTATCCCAACAGCCAGGAAGGTGACTGAAACAGATATCACAGGACACTTAGTGTTTGATTAGGTATTAAATCCACTGTATCCCAGGCCATTGCCCTTGACTTCAGTTTTGCCAATGGACTCCTCTGACTCTGGAAGAGAGAATGAGGGTGATGGCTTTGTGCAACTCTTCCTCACTTAAATCCAGTGCACACACAAGTCAAAACATGATCTTGGTCCTCTTTAAAAATGGATGAAAAATAATAACCATCCAGGTCAAATAATTAGCTTGTTTTGTTCTTATCAATAAAATAGTAATAAAAACATTCCTTAACAGGGTTCTTGGGTAGAAGGTATTTTGCAAACCATAACATGATATGTACATATATAACATATTATTGCAAAAGACTGTCTCTTACTAAATTGCAGTAGTACATAGCAAAATACTGAGAGTTAAAACCTAAGTTTTTAAAGAGATAGAAAATGATGAAATGGGTAAATAAAAACATATTTTAATGTAAGTTTATTGTAACTGAATAAGCACAAGGAGATCTATATCTTGTTTTTGCAGTTTTAGAGAGACTCATTTACTCACTAGGTTATTTGATTTTGCTCACAGCAATATTTTTTAACACAAGTTCTTAGGGTTCTGTTACCAAAAACAATTCATCTTTCTGATGACACAATTAGGTAGGGCAGCAAATAAACATCATACTTTCTTATATGAATAATGAACCATCAGAAAGATTTCTGGAAAATAGAAAGACTTCTCTAAATAGATTCTGTCAGCCAGTTATGGTTTGGCGTTTCTAAGATTTGGCATGTTTGAAAAATAACAAGTTTTTAATTCAATAAAGAATTATCCACTTATGCATTCACTGAAGGATGCATGCTTTTGAAGTTAATGTTGGTCTCACTCTAATTTACTAAAGAGTTAATGTCCCCATATTATATTAATTACTGAATACCTCCAAAGAATTTTCTTCTCTGAAGAACTGAGAGAACCTTGTTCATATCAGCACAAATTCTCTTCTGAGCAAGTGGGGAGAGTGAAGCTTTAGATGATTTCCACTGGTTGGGCTGGACAAATTCCTTTGATGTTTTAGGGTGATTCGCTCAGAATCTTGTAGTCATAGATTTGGGAATGAAATCTAAAATGAAATACAAATTAACCATTACATTACTGGAAAAAACTTATGATTATATAAGACTGAATAGAATATTTAGTAAAAATGAAGGATTTGTTTTGCAATGGTCTCATTGTAAAATTAATTTTTATAATGACGGGATGCTGTTGTGGAACTAAGGGATTTTGGGGTAATAGGATGACCACAAACAGAATTTCAGTTTCCCCTATCAAAAATATTATTTAAATATATGTAAAAACTTTTATGTTTACCTTGTGGGATTGCTGCAATTTAGGCTTAAATAACTTAAATTAATAACGAAAATATCCCGTGATTTTAATTGATACACTTGTAAAGACTGCATTGCTAAGGAGTTTATTGTCCTTAATATCTCTTACCTCTCTTAGGAAGAGAATCTATAGGCCAAGTGTATAAAGCTAAAAGAGAAAGCATCCCTGAGTTTGGAAGGAATGAGTAATGAGAAAAAAATTAATTAAATCTTTTACTTGGAGAAAGAACATAGATGTTATCTGGGGGCTCAGGTCCAGAAAGATTCCTTGATAGAGGAGAAGGTCAGAAAATTCTAAACTCTCCCGATTTCCCCCAAGAATGAGATAACATATCACCTAAGGGTAAACATAGAGTTGTAAAAATAAATGAGATTAAGGGCAGAGTATATTGCCCTGTGTTTATGTTTGAAATGATTGGATGAGAATTGTAAAAGAAAAAAATACAAGCTATTTTTTTATGTAGCACTTTGACCTTTGCAAAGCACTTTATATGTGCTATTTGATCCTCATAAAAACCCTTTGAGGTAGATGTTATTATCATTCCCATTTTATTATGAGAAAACTGAGGCTAGGAGTGGTTAAGAGAAAAGATCGCACACCTAATAAATTGCCTGTGGCAGGATTCACATTTAATGCTTATTGATTCCAAATGCAGCACTTTATCCACAGTTCCATTGCTATAGAACTAGAAGGAATGACAAAGGTTTTCTAGTTGAGCCATCTCATTTTACAGATTATAAACCTGAAGCCTAAAACAATTAAAATACTTGTCCAAGATCACATAGTATTAGTTCTGGAATTAGAATCCAAGTACTGTAATTCTAACTGCGCAGTTTCCCCTGCATTCTGCTAGAATGCTGCGACAGTGTCTACAATATTTTTTATAATGTATTGAGGAGAAAAAAAAGCACTCTCAATTATTAGGCATATGTCTATTTATTATAATGATAATACTGGGTAATTTGGGATGCATGCCTATTTGGATTTTTTTCTCAATACAGGAGATTTGTAGCATGTTACCTCTCTCCTTAATGAACTCTGACGGCTTCCTATGATCTCAATCAAACACAAAATCACCTATTTGACATTCAAACACCTTCATAAACTTATTCAATTCTACCTTTCTGCTCTTCTTGTATCTTTCTCCCTTCCAGATGTTCTTTAATCCTGTTGCAATGACCTCTTTGCTATGGCGCAAACAAGACACTTCATCTCTTGACTATAGATTTTTTTTTTGACATGCCTTTAAAGCTTTCCCTTCTGATCCCAGCCTCTTGGTTTCCCTGGTTTCCTTCAATTTTCAATTAAGATCCTCCCTACAGGAAGTCTTTCTTTTACCCCTCTTCATTTCATGTACTATGTCTTGCCTATAACTTGTTTATATTTGCTTATTGTCTGCCCCATCATACTGTGAACTCTTTTTATTCCTAGTACATAGTGGGTACTTTATAAATATATTTTGACTGACTCTATCACCAAGGCAATATTCACAGCACTGGTGTGACTATGAATATGCCAGAATAGTTCTCAATCTCCAAATATAAAAGGCTCTCCATATAGAGGGAAGAAGAAAAACATTTACTGAGACACCAGAAAGCCAAATCTGTCATGGTGACCAAGACATTAATAAACATGATGACTGAAGGGAGTAAAGCTATTCCTAAGCCTCCCCCCACACCCCTCAGTCATGACCTTCTCACAATCAAGCACTCCAGAGCCTGAGTCTCGCAGTGCCTGCCTACTTGCCTGTGTCCTCTCTCCTCTGTTCTGACCCACTCACTTTCTCTCTGTTCTGCTCCACCCTTCCTGTTCCACGTGTTCAGCAAGCTCCTCCCACCACATGTGACTTAGGCTTCCAGGTGATTTAAGTAGATCATATGGACCTATTAATGAAAGAGAGCTTTTCATTTAAATTACTATTACACTGACTGGCATCTAAAATACAATACCTTCCTACACAAAACCAGCGAAGACAAAGGTCTCTGATTTACTTCACTCTCTCAGTTAAAAAAAAAAGAGTTGTATTGCACATAAGATGGTAGGAATTTTCATATTGGCTTAGATACAAAATAATCTTAAATGAATCTTCTGTTGCCAAGGTGTTATATATAGAGAGAGATTAGATAGATAGACAGATAGATGGATATACATATATATGTATGTATACATATGTGTGTGAATATATTTAATATATATGCATGTATATGTATATTTCACAGTCTAATTAAGGGATAGGTCTTCTGTGATCCAGATGCATCTCTCAATTGTAAAATGATTGACATAGAAATGGAAGTCATTTCCTACACAAAAAACTTCTCTGCTCTCACATTTCTTGACCTCTCTTGATCTTCCTTCACTATTTGTCATCTAGGATCACAATATAAGTAAAGTACTTCACTCCTTATTGTCCCACTCACCTTGTATCACTTAGCTGCCAGGTTGTGTCAGTTCTATTTCTACAATTTCTCTCATAATTATCCTTCATTCATCAATCACACAGCCAATAAATCTGATTTAGGGTCTCATAACTTCTCATCTGACCTACTGTTATATCTTCCTCATTGGTCTGTCTTCATTATCTCTCCTCTCCAAACCAGCCTCCACATATGGAAGGAAGGATGCACATTTATTAAGAGCTTACTATGCATTAGGTAATGTTCTGAGGGTTTTAATAATGCTGTCTCTTGATTCTCCCTTGTAAGAAGACACAATTTTAATCTTAAGGAAATGCAATCAAATAGATGAAAAGTGACTTGTTCAGGATTACATAGTAAGTGTCTGAGGCTGAATTTGAACTTAGGTCTTCCTGTCTCTAGGAACAACACTAAATCTACTTGTACATCAAGCTACCACCTAACAAATTTATATGGTCTTAGATTATGTTATATTAACTATATTTTATGATATCATACCATATTATATGTACTATAACTATTACTTTATGTTTTGTTGTGCTAATGTTATGTTATATTGTATTGTGTTGTGTTATTTTATGTTATATTATACTGTCTTACATACATATCATTCTTCTTCATGGCATAGTGGAAAATCTGTTCAACTTGGGGGCAGGAAAACCTGGATTTGAATATTTACTGTGTGGGCAAAGAAAATTAATGTAAAATTTCAGTCTTGGTTTTTTCAAGGGTAAAATAGGGATAATAATATCTACTCTAGCAACAAGTACCCTTACATATCCTGAATGGCCTGCTAGCATGTTCTTCAATCTGCTTTTCTAAAAGGAAAGCTGCTTTTGAGGGATCAACAATCTTCTTTAATTACACATACCAACAAAGAAAATACAAGCAGAGAAATAAAGACCAACATACAAGGCTTCTAACTGTTAGACCATAAGAAATCCATGCATCATAGATCAATAGACAGATCCAATTGCCTGACCATTACATACATGCATAGTTACCAGAGGGAGAGGCACCAACATCTTGGTTTTCAAAGCCAGGGAGCTTTGAAATGGTTACACAGAGTTCCATCCAGTACATACACCTTCTTCCAAGGCCCCAATGCAAAACCTTACTTCAGAGTATATATACACTTTTCAGAACCAGAAGGCATAATGACCTTTGTGACCCAGTGCCTCATTAGAAATTAACACAGGGTATGTGCCTTCCTACAAAATAAGCCTCCCCTAACCAAAGTTCTCTTAATGGGCCTCATGTGAGACCTATTAATGGGCAGAGAAGATATTTAACTTTCATTATTTCTACCTCACAGGGTTTTGGAAAGATCAACTGTGTTAATTGATTGGCTTTATAATTCTGTATCAAAATGTAATACTTAAATCTAAGAGAGGACCTACATGTGATAGAATTTTAATATTTTCACATTAAAATGTGGGAATTGATTCTAAAAGTTATGAAGTTACTTGACCAATAAATATGTTATTATTCTCATCATCTAATTTATTATCCTTTTTATCTTCATATTCAATGGAGTTCAGATGGAACAGTCCTGGGATAACTTGCTATTGTATTTTTATGTTTATGTTAAAGTTTGGAGGATATTTGCTCAGGTGTATTTGATTTTTGATAATTGAATTAAAGTTAATTTTTAAGCTAGTCTTCTGAATACACTGAAAGTATATTTGGAACAGCTACAGTTGTAGACAAGTCAATGAGAATGTTATATACTACTTTCTATTCCCTCCTGGTTTTGGTTTCTTCCACTATGTATCTATAATTTTGTGGGTTTTCATTACAAAAAGTAGTTCAGAAGTCATAGGTATATGTAGGTAGGTAGGTAGATACATAAACAGATAGAAAAACACAGATGGACAGACAGATAGATAGATAGATAGATAGATAGATAGATAGATAGATAGATAGATAGATGGATGGATTTTGTTATGTTTGCACATGTATTCATCTTTCCTAAAGCTTGCTACAAAGTCTCAAATATTTTAATCAGATAATTGCTTTTAATGATGATTTTAAGAAATCAATAGTTCAAATTCATTGTGTGCTTTTGTGGTTCTGTGTTATATATTTTGCAAGGCATAAAATAACACATTTTTCCTTCTTTAGCTCTTAAAGATATTTTAAATAGACTGTTTTTAAAATTTCAAAAGTGTCTATTGATTGTTTTTCTTTCTTCTTGTTTTTAAAAAATCAAAGCAACTCTTAAGGATGGGAAAGAGATAATGGAGTATAAATAAATGTATCTAGAGGAATAATTATAAACATATGAGTTAGGAGATTCAACAGGAAATTTTGGTGAAGGATGGTATATGTTCAATCCCTGAGGCAGTGTATACAAAGATGATCATGCCAGAAGGAATGGTTACAGATTTAAAACCAAGGTGAAGCTCTAGTCCAATTAGTAGGTAACTTTCTACATAGTAAAAGGTGCAATCTAATTCTTTCTATTTCCCCAATTTCCCAAGACTAAATTCTCCATATATAAGTATACATATATGTATACATACAGACATACAAACACATATACATATACACATATATGTCATACTTATGTATGCTTACATATATACATACATACACACATATTTTTAAATTTACCTGGACTCTCTTACCTACCACAAAGGATGTCGATGATGAAATTGGACTAAATAGTCTTGGTTTCTTTCAGTGACACTTGAGACTCGTATTTCTAATTGACATCTCTTTGATGATGGACATATTGAAAGCCTAACGAATTTGGTCATTACTCCTTAACTTATATAAATTTATTTTGTATGTAATGTGGACAAACTAACCGCAACTATACAATAAAATAAAAACAACTCACTAAATAACTTATAAGATTGTTTCATAATGACACTGATGATAAAGATGATGTGTCAGACTGATGATATTGATTGGTGGTAATGTTAATATCACATGATGTCACATGATGTGTGTGATGACAGAGGTGATGAAGGAGTGCTGTTACTGTTAATGATTATGATTAAAATCATGATGGTAGTAAAGGAGGAAGAGAAAAAAAGAGTGAGGGTTGTGACAATTGTGATGGTGATGACGATAATGATCATGATGGAGACCTCTGATATGATGATGAGGTCACGCTAGTATTAGAAGTGGTGGTGGTGGTTTCAGTTGTGATGATTATAACTTTAACAGAACCAGGAATATCAGGAATAATAATGTATCAAAGCCCTGAAACAAAGTTTAGAATTATCACTACTATTTGGAATGATTCTCTTACTTCATGGCTCAACTGAGTTGTCATTTGCACTTTGACACTCTCCCTAATGCCCAAATTAAAATTTTCAAACTCTTCAATGGTTTTTTTTTTCCTAAAGTGAGCTCCCTGGATTGCTCTTACTAATCACAGAATTGCATCATTTAAAGGAATTTCAGTGACCAACCTGTGCCAGGCCAAAAATACCTTCATTAGCATCTCTGATAATTGATGACAAAAAAGTTAGTCTCTGATTAAACAGTTAAAGTAAGTCATAATTAATTACCTTCTGGACCTTCCCTTTCTATTTCTGCAGAGTAGCATTTGCTAGAATTCTTTTTCCTTACAAAACTCTAAATTTTCCCCTTTACAACTATAAAATCCATTATTCCTAGTGTTAGTACTGCCCCAGTTGCCAAACCCACTGTTATGGAACCCTCTCCTCATTGATGGAGATCAGTGCCCTACATCTTCATGAGGTGTAAGGAGAAATTGGTGAGAGCAAGAAACAGAAGAGCTTTTCAGCTTTCTTTGAGTGTTCATCAAGTTTCGGTAGCTGCTGAGGCTTTGATGAAATTATTTTTTTCTATGATTTGTTCTTTGACTCATTCATTATGAAGGATTAGATTACATAATTTCTAATTAATAAATTTTACTTCAAAGATATTTATTGAATAAAAATTTATTGTATCATGGTCAAAACAGGGTGCATTTACTACTACTGCTTCTTCTGCATTTGTTTTAATGGTCAGTTTTTCTTAAGGTACCTTGTACAACTGAGAAAAGAGTGTATACCATTCTATTCCCATTCCATTTTTCCCAGAGGTTTATCAGCTTTTCTAAAATCCTATTCATCTTCTTTCCTACTTTGTTGTTGATTTTATGTTTAGATTTATTTACATATAAGAAAGGGAAATTGAGATTCCGTGCTAGTATAGTTTTAAAATTATTCCTACAATTCATTTATCTTTTCTTCCAAGAATTTGGCTATTCCATTGGGTATTATATATTCAGTATTAATATTACCACATAACCTACATGACCTTTAAGCAAAATACAGTTTTCTTGATTGTCCCTTTTGAATAGGTCTATTTTGCTTCATTTTGTTGGAAACAAGATCATTATCTCTGTTTTTTTTTTTAAAAGCTCTGCTGAGGAATGATAGATTTTCACCCAGCTAATAATTTTACTTGTATCTTCCTGTTTTAAGGATATTGATTACAAACAATTTTTGTTATGCTGTTTTATTTTACTTTCCCATCCTCTTTCTTGACTTTGTACTTTATGTTAAAATTGGATTCTACTCACCTAGGGGTGGGGAGGCACTGGATCCAATTTCTGACTGTTTTCAGAAACAGTTCTAAGGATCTGAAAGTTTTAGTTGCTGCCAATGTGGTGTAATCCAGGAAGAAATGCACTTGCTGTTGCCCAGATCTGTGCTGTTGTCTTTATTGAGGAAGGGGTCCTACTTCCCTGCAGCCACAAGTCCTGTTACACTGATAGTTTTTGATAAAATTTATGCTGCAATTGTACTATTGTCTATGTCTTCTTGAACCTTAGGCAATTGTTCCTTAATTAATTTCAGTGCTAAGTTATTTGAAGCATATAAGTTTATTGCTGAAATTGGTTTTCTGTCTGTGGTTCTTTCAACATAATATAGTTTCCTTATATGTCCCTTTCTGTTTTTTTTTTAAATGCTTATTTTTGCTTTGTCTAATAGCATGATAATTCTTGATTTTTTTGATTTGATTCTTATGCTTTCAGTTTTATTCTGTGAATATTTTGGTTTTTAAATGTTTCTTATAAATGATAGATTATAATGTTTCAGCTACTTATTCAACTTGTCACTCCTTCATTTTATTAGATTGTTGATCCATTTGCAATTAGTTGTGTTAGGTTTATATTTTCCTCTGTCTGTCTCTCAAATTGTTTTTATTTAAATTATGATTTTCCTACAGAAATCTCTTCTATAGAAACAATATTATGTTCCTTCCATTGTTTTACTTTAATCTTTTTTAAGGAGGATCTCTTTCCACTGACACTCTTCTCCCTTCCTAATCACCTTATTTCATTTGTTACCCTTTTCCTTTTAGGTTTTTTTCCTCTCTCCTGCTTTTCTTTGGTTATATATTTCTCCCTTCTTTTTAAATCTTAGTCATATGGATTTCCTCTTCCTTTCTTCTTATTCAGCTAGTCCTGTTCATTATGTTTTTAAATTTCATTTTTGTACCCCCTTGCAAAGGTATTAACAATAGTCTCCTTCAATTTACTGTAAACCCTCCTTCTTTGATTTATTACCCCTACAATGATCTGGTGTCTCTCATTTACTTGTTTTCTTTATATGATCAAAGCTTCCAACCCTTTACATCTTATTTAAAAAATATATTTTTGACATTTCTGGGCTTATTATAAATTCTTTAATTCTGGAAACTTTTTGTTGTGTTTTGTTTTGTTTTCAACAAAAATCACTGGTAGGAGGATTTGTTGATTTTTAGTTCCCAGGGCTATAAAGTTTATTATGGGTGGATACATATTTTTATGCCATCTCTTCACTTATCTATTGTTTCAAATCCATTAACAATTTTTTGTTTACTATTCTCAGTTCAAAGATCATTCTCCTTGCAAGAGATAACAAAAGAACAATAAGAACTGAATAGCTCAGTCTTTTCACTGTCTCTAATTATAATTGCCCTGAACACTGTAATCTGTGATTATATCTCTTATTTGAATATCCCTTTCACCAACATTACTGAAGTCTCTCACTCCATTTTGTATCTTTATCATTCATTTATAACCAGCCTTAGTACATTAATTTATAAACTTATTTAACATATTTTATTTTTTTAAAATCTTGCATGCCTTTAAGAGCCCATATATCAATAAATCCCCTAATTCTATTGAATTCTCTTTCTTAAATATCTCCAATTTTCCCATATGTATCACAGTCAAATGTATGTTGATTTCCTTTTTATTGTGATCTCCTTGTGAACTAGGACTGTCTTTTGCCTTTCTTCATATCCCTAGGACTTAGCACAGGCCCTAGCAAAAAGTAGGCGCTTATAAAATGCTTGTCCAGAAATGACTGACTGACTTTAGTAACTCAACAAAAATTGGCCTATAGAATAGAGAGTTACTTAAAGTCAGGCAGTCCTGGGTAAAATATGAACCTCAGACACCTAATGGCTATATGACTCTGTTCATATTAATTAAATTATCAGTTCCCCAGTCAATCAAGCAATTATTCAATCAGTAATAATTTGTTAATGTACTATGTTTCAGGTATTATGCTAAACTGCAGGCAACATTCTCGGATTGTAAGATACAGAGAAGATTCCAAACTGCATAGGTAAAGGGAATTATATAGCTAAGAATTTCTTAAAACAATGAAATCAAAAGTCAATCCTTATCCATATCATTAACATAACATTGAACATTAATACTATAATTAGCTATTTGAATCTTAATTAACTTCATAACTAAGTCTTCATCAGTATTCTTTTTTATTCCTCAATTCTCATTCATTTTTCTTTTTTCTTTAGTTAATGCTGAGTCCATTTTTCTGGTTCATGCTTTACAAATTCACATTATTTCAAAAAGGTCTTTTAAAATTTCTTTCATTTTTCATATTTTTCAGTCTAAACAAAAATCTTATAATTACACTGTGATAAATATATCCTGAAAGTATTGTTTAAAATATTTATCTGTCCTAAGAAAATCTCATTGTCCAAAATGGAATAAATTACAGAAATTTTATATAATGAATTCTTTAATAAGCTTTATAATATTAACTTTATACATGTGTGATATTTTTATATTTATCCTCTGTTATCTATTCTTGCTTTCATACCCATCCTCTTTAGGCAATTCCCTTTTATGTTTTTCAATAATATTTCCCTGTATAATTTCATAATTGCATAAATGAAAACTATGCATTCCTCTTGTGACAGTTTTCTTGGAAGAATATTATTCAATGTATTCATCTACTCTTTTTCCCCCTATGATTACTATGATTACATTCTTCACAACAACCTATGATACTATACCTGCTTTTCCTTTACTTCTCTATCATGAACTCTATGACAGAATAATTATTTGTTCCTAAAGGTTTTGAATATTTCCATTTTATCAACCAATGAGATCATCTATGTTTGTGAGTATCAGATCCTGCTGAGCAATTATTCATTAATTAGTTAGAATTCATTAAATTTCTGTTTCCCAGGTTCTATGCTAGATCCTGGGGTAACAAACATGTAAATGTGAAAGAATTTCTGCCTTGAATTCCCTTACATTCTATAGGAGTAAGATAACATATACATATGTAACTTACGAAATCTAAACATGATAAACATAAAATGATCACAAGGTAATTTAGTACAAAGTAATTAGGGAGGGAATTAACATAGTATTTGGGAGAATTAGGCCAAGGATCATGTAGAATGTGTTGCTTGAGCAGTGTCTTAAAAAATATTAGAGAGTCTGTGAGGTGTATATGAGGAGGGCATGCATTCTGGGCATTTGAGAAAGTCTATGCAAAAATGGAGAGATGAGAGATGAAGCACCCAAATGAAGAACAAAGGGAAGATAATATTTGTTAGAAGTTTAAAATTAAGGAAGCAGAACAATTTTAAGGGCATCAGCATCCTCCCAGTAACCCAATTTGCATTGTAGATATCCTTGGTTATCATTCTCTCTGTCCTCTCATATAAAATTTATTGCTAAGTCTTATTGATTTTGTTCTTGCAGTATCTCTCATATATGTAATGTCTCAACTGACATTGAAATCACCCTGGTACAAGTCTTCTTCAGTTCACACATGGACTATTCTACTCAATTCAGTCCATTCTTCATTCAGCTATCACTAAAGCATTGACCATATCACTCCCTCATTCAATGAACTCCATTCAATAAAGGGCCATGTAAACATGGATTAAAACTAATTGGAAACTATATTATCTCAACCTAAAGAATGAGTGGGTCAAAGAACTGTAGTAGCAAGCATCCTGACACATCCAGGATGGGCTGCTAGCACAGGTTCTTAGATCTGCTTTTCTAAAATGAAAGCAACTTTTGAGGGGTCAACAATCTTTTATAATCATATATACCAACAGAGAAAATACAAGAGGGAAATAAAGACCAAAAGACAGAACTTCTAACATAACTAATGCATACATTACAGATTAACAAACAGATCCAACTATCAGACCATTACATAATTCATAGTTACCAGAGAGAGAAAGACCAACATCTGGGTTTTCAGAGATGGGGGCTACTTAGCAGCTACCCGGAGTCTCACCTGGCACATGAACCTTCTTGCAAGGAGCAAACCCCAGGGTAAAACCTCACTTCAGAGTATATACACACTTTTCAGAGTCAGAGGGCATCATGACTCTCAGAACCCAGTGTCTCAACAGAAATTGACAAAAGCTCTGTGCCTTCCTACAAAACAAGCCTCCCTAATCAATTTTCCCTTAATGGACTCCACCTGAGGTCTATTAATAGGAGGAAGATCTTTAATTCTAATTAAGATAACAAGAAAAAAATTATAAAAAGAATGGATAATTTCAAATTCCTGTTTATAATTAAAAATTCTGCAAATTCAAACAGATAAACCAATAATAACAGTAACAATAAAAAGAAACATGGCCTTCACATCAAGTAAAGGAGTCCAGGTATCTATGAATAAATACTACAAAACAAAGGAAAATATTCAACTCTTGATGAAACAGAGAAGTTTACGAAATTTGAGGAAAATGTAGAACCACAAAATGATGTTCCTCAGAGCTTCAAAAGTGAAATGAGAATTATGAAAGCAGAATTTATGTCTTGCACAGGAAAAATAATGGACAGAACAAAAATATTCAAATCTGTAATATAAAGTCTTGCAAAGGAACCAAAAAGGAAGACAATTGATGGGAATGGAAATACTCAAAAATAAAGGAGAATCCAGAAGAAGGGAAGGAAATAAATAAATAAATAAATAATAATAAAAGAAAATATGCTCAGTATGCAAGCAAAACATACTGATATCAAAGTATGTGTAGAGACAACCTAAGGATCATAGTTATCCCAGAAGATCATTGACAGGACAAAAAACCTTAATGCCATTAGAAAAGAAATAATAAAAAAGAGCTGCTTAGAATTTCTTACTAGAGAAAATAAAATACCAATTTAAATAATACCCGAATTGATGCCAGAATAATACCCAAGAATGGAAACGCCAAGACATATAATAGTAAAATGTAAACACTCAGTTCAGAAACAAGTTCTGCAAGTAAGGAGGAGAAAGACTGTGAAATACAAAGGGAAAAAAATTTGAATGATGCAAAACTCTTCTGTACTCACCAGAAATTGTGGGCAAAATGCATAAAAAAATTCTGAAAAGGAAGCAATGGAGCTCAGGATATAGCTGAAAGTTGTTTACCCCATAATTTGAGCTTAATCATACACTAAAAAGATGAATTTTCAATAATAAAAAAAGAATTTGACCCCCAAACCATGATAGGGAAAAATCAGAACTGAAGTGATTATTTCCTCTTCAAACACTCCAATCAATAAGAAGGACGGACAGGAAGAACAATAGAATGATAGCAAAGAGACCAGTAAGAGAAAGACATTTCTAAATTTACACCGAGAGACAGGACTAAAGGCAGAAATCTAGTAGAGGTAGCAGTGAGGAAGTAGATAGGGACAATCTGAACAGC
This sequence comes from Bettongia penicillata ogilbyi, assembly GCA_023548195.1. NCBI lineage: Eukaryota > Metazoa > Chordata > Mammalia > Diprotodontia > Potoroidae > Bettongia > Bettongia penicillata. The sequence goes on along the minus strand of JAJHZJ010000130.1, from coordinate 3,456,636 downwards.
ACTTGGTAGCTCTCTGCCTACGTGAAATTAATAATTTACTATTGATAGCACGCGCGCGTGTGTGTGTGTGTGTGTGTGTGTGTGTGTGTGTGTGTGTGTGTGCGTGAGAGAGACAGAGACAGAGACAGAGAGACAGAGAGGAAGAGAGAGTAAATTATAACATGGGAGAGTATATAAAGGGATTTTATATGAGTAGGAAAATGGAGAGCAGTATGGAATGTGCTGGGGCTAAATGAGTGTTTCACAATAAAGGAGAAAGGTAAACTCTTTAGTCTCAGGGAGGAAAATAACTTTTGAGGAATTGGTGCAGATGAGTTCAGAAGAGTTTTAAATGGAAGGAAAGGAAGAAGCCCTTAATTTCATGTTGGGTGGGGGTTTCACTATGCATATAAATTCCTATGGGTGAAGAGATGGTCTCTTAAGAGAGATAGGGAACTTAAATCTGGTGTTGATTGGGGATTTGGTTCTAGAGAAAGTTACTTACCCTGATTCATGAGGATGGGTATTGGAATCCATGGTGTGTAAGAATGAGAAATTGTGGACCCAGGGAGGATATATTGAGGCTATTGTGGGAGAAGGGTAACTGGGAAAGACATAAATCAGTAATGGGCTGAATAACCATGGACATGGAGACAGAAAGGGTTTTAATTTTGTTTTTTTTTTATTTTTAATTAATTTATTTAGTTTCACTTTCCAATAGACACTTCCACAAGGTTTTGAGTTCCAAACTTTCTCCCCATCGCTCCCCTCCATGCACCCAAAGACAGTGTGCATTCTGATGTCCGCTTCCCCCAATCTACCTTCCCTGCCATCACACCCCTGCCTTCTCTTATCTCCATCATCTCTATTTTCTTGTAGGGCAAGACAGATTTCTGTACCCTGTTGATAATATATTTTATTTCCTAGTTGCATGTAAAAACAATTTTTAACATTCATCCCTCCCCACCCATCTCCACAGAGAAGGCCGAAATTAAATATCAGTTATAAATGTGTAGTTGTGGGGTGGAGCCAAGATTGCAGAGTAGAAAGACACATTTATGCAGGGTTCCCCCCACAGTCCATAAAATACCTGTAGAGAGGGACTCTTAAAAAATTTTGGAGGAGCAGAAATGGAGAACAACAGAGTGGAGGAGATTTCCAGCTGACAGTGACCTGGAAAGGCCACAGAAATGTTGGTTGCACTGGATGGGGGAGCCGAGCATGGAGTCCAGCCCAGCCTTGGCTGAGATGTGCAGTGCAGCATGACTCTGGGAGGAGGACACTTCAGGGGCAGAATCTCCAGTTGCAGCAGCGGGTCCTCAGATCCCTTGGCACACAGGCAACAAAGGTCAGTGACAGGTTTTATCAGGGGGCCAGGAAGGGAGAAGGGCCTTCACATAGCTCCAGCAGCAGGCAGCAGCCACAGAGTAAGCACAGCAACCCATAGGGAAGCTTCATTGTTGGAGCATAAAAACCCCTGGGGGAACTGAAGAGCTGAGTCTTACCTCAGCCCTGGGTGTAGGCTCTGGCTGAGCTGGTCATTATCTTAAGCTGAATGGTGGCCCTGCCCATCCAGCTTATCTGAAAATCAGCCCCTAGTGCTAGCTTGGTGAAACTGGAGACCAGGTGGCTGTGGAGAGGTATCTGCTAAGATTCTGGGCACAACAATCAATCGCTGCATCCAGAACAGTACACGCTTTATTGTGCCACCTTAGAGGAACTGAGATCTCACAGATTCCCAGAGTATAACCTACTCTTGACAAAGGACCTAAAAGTCAAGTAACTGGTTGGGAAATTGCCCAAAAAAGGGAAAAAAAATAAGACCATAGACGGTTACTTTCTTGGTGAACAGATATCTCCTCCCATCCTTTCAGATGAGGAAGAACAATGCTTACCATCAGGGAAAGACATAGAAGTCAAGACTTCTGTATCCCAAACATCCAAAATAGATATTCAATGGACTCAGGCCATGGAAGAGCTCAAAAAGGATTTTGAAAATCAAGTTATACAGGTGGAGGAAAAGCTAGGAAAAGAAATGAGAGAGTTGTAAGAAAAGCATGAAAAGCAGGTCAACACCTTGTTAAAGGAGAACCAAAAAAATGGTGAAGAAAATAACACCTTGAAAAATAGGCTCACTCAATTGCCAAAAGAGGTTCAAAAAGCCAATGAGGAGAAGAATGCTTTCAAAAGCAGAATTAGCCAAATGGTAAAGGAGGTCCAAAAGCTCACTGAAGAAAATAGTTCTCTCAAAATTAGAATGGAACAGATGGAGGCTAATGACTTTCTGAGAAACCAAGAAATCACAAAACCAAACGAAAAGAATGAAAAAATGGAAGAGAATTGGAAAAACAACTGACCTGGAAAATAGATCCAGGAGAGACAATTTAAAAATTATGGGACTACCTGAAAGCCATGATCAAAAAAAGAGCCTAGACATCATCTTTCATGAAATTATCAAGGAAAACTGCCCTGATATTCTAGAAACAGAGGGTAAAGTAAGTATTGAAGGAATCCATTGATCACCGCTTGAAAGAGATCCAAAAAGAGAAACTCCTAGGAACATTGTGGCCAAATTCCAGAGTTCCCAGGTCAAGGAGAAAATATTGCAAGCAGCTAGAAAGAAACAATTCCAGTACTGTGGAAATACAATCAGGATAACACAAGATCTAGCAGCTTCTACATTAAGGGATTGAAGGGCATGAAATAGGATATTCCAGAAGTCAAAGGAACTAGAATTCAAACCAAGAATCACCTACCCAGCAAAACTGAGTATAATACTTCAGGGGAAAAAAATGGTCTTTCAATGAAATAGAGGATTTTCAAGCATTCTTGTTGAAAAGGCCAGAGCTGAAAAGAAAATTTGACTTTCAAACACAAGAATGAATAGAAGCATGAAAAGGTAAACAGCAATGAGAAGTCATAAGGGATTTACTAAGGTTGAACTGTTTACATTCCTACATGGAAAGACAATATTTGTAACTCTTAAAACTTTTCAGTATCTGGGTAGTTGGTGGGATTACACACACACACACACACACACACACACACACACACACACACACACAAACACACATGCACACAGAAAGACAGAGAGTACAGAGTAAATTGAATAGGATGACATCATATCTTAAAAAAATGCAATTAAGTGGTGAGAGAGAAATACATTGGGAGGAGAAAGGGAGAAATGGAATGGGGCAAATTATCTCTCATAAAAGAGGCAAGCAAAAGACTTTTTGGTGGAGGGTAAAAGAGGGGAGCTGAGAGAAAAGCATGAATTTTACTCTCATCACATTCGATTAAAGGAAGGAATAAAATGCACACTCATTTTGGTATGAAAACTTATCTTACAATACAGGAAAGCAAGGGAGAAGGGGATAAACAGGGTGGGGGGGATAATGAAAGGGAGGGCAGTGGGAGGAGGGAGCAATATGAAGTCAACACTCTTGGGGAGGGACATGATCCAAAGAGAGAACAGAAGCAATGAGGGGCAGGATAGCATGGAGGAAACTATAGTTAGTCTTACACAACACAACTATTATGGAAGTCATTTGCAAAACTACACAGATATGGCCTATAATGAATTGTTTGCTTCCCAAAGGGAATGAGTGGGGAGGGAGGGATGAAGAGAAGTTGGAAGCCAAAGTTGTAGGAACAACTGTCAAGTATTGTTCTTACTACTAGGAAAGAAAAAATACAAGTAATGGGGTATAGAAAGTTATCTGGCCCTACAGGACAAAAGAGAAGATGGGGACAAGGGAAGGGAGGGATGTTAGGAGAGAGGGCAGATTGATGATAGGGGCAATTAGAATGCTTGGCATTTTGGGGTGGGGGAAGGGGAGAAATGGGGAGAAAATTTGGAACCCAAAATTTTGTGAAAATGAATGTTAAAAGTTAAATAAATTTTTAAAAAAGAAGCTAATAAATTAGAAAAAATAAATGTGTAGTTGTGCAAAATACTTCTATAGCAGTCATATTGTGAAAGACTAACTATATTTCCTTCCATCCTATCAGCCCGCTTTTAATTCAATTCTCTGTTTTGACCTTATCCCTCCTCAAAAGTGTTTACTTCTAATTAACCCCTCCTCCCATTTGCTCTCCTTTCTGTCACCCTCCAACCCCCACTTATCTTATTTCCCCCTACTTTCCTGTAGTGGATGATAGATTTTTATACCAAATTCAGTGTGGATTGTTTTCCTTCCTTAACTCAAATGCTATAAGAGTAAGGTTCACTCTTTCCCTCTCACCACCATCCCTCTTCCCCTCCACTGAAAAAGCTTTTTCTTGCCTTTTTTATATGAGATAATTTGCCCCATTCTATTTCTCCCTTTCTCCTCCCAATATATTCCTCTCTCACCCCTTGATTTTTTTTAGATATCATTCCTACCTATTCAACTCACTCTGTGCCTTCTGTCTTTATGTATACAATCCCTTTAATTATCCCAATACTGAAAAAAGTCTCATTAGTAACAAATATGGTCTTTCAATGTACGAATATAACCAGTTAAACTTTAGTAAGTCCCTTATGATTTCTCTTTCCTGTTTAACTTTTCATGCCTTTCTTGATTCTTGTGTTTGAAAGTCAAATTTTCTATGTAATCCTGGTTGCTTTAACAAGAATTCTTGAAAGTATATTATGTCACTGAAAGACCAGTTCTTCCCCTGAAGTATTATACTCAGTTTTGCTGGGTAGGTGATTCTTGGTTTTAATGCTAGATCCTTTGATCTATGGAATATCATATTCCAAGCTCTGTGATCCTAGAATGTAGAAGTTGCTAGATATTGTGTTATCTTAATTATATTTCCTAAATACTAGAATTGTTTCTTTCTGACTGCTTGCAATATTTTCTCCTTCACGTAAGAGCTCTTGAATTTGGCTACAATATTCCTAGGAGTTTTCTTATTGGGATCTCTTTTGGGAAGTGATCAGTGGGTTATTTCAAATCTATTTTACCCTCTGATTCTACAATATCAGGGCAGTTTTCCTTGATAATTTCTTGAAAGATGAAATCTAGGCTCTTTTTTTGATCATGGCTTTCAGGTAGTCAGACAATTTTTAAATTCTCTCTCCTGAATCTATTTTCTAGTACAGATATTACAGATATACAGATAGTAAAGAGATATTTCACTTTGTCTGATACTTTTTTTTTCTATCACAGCACTTTTGATTGTAAAGAATGAGAAACAAAGTAAATGCCCATCAGTTGAGGAAAGGTTAACGAAGTGTGGAACATAAATATGGTGGAATACTACTCTACTATAAATAATGACATAGGTAATAAATACAGAGAAGCATAGAAAGATCTATATTAATTGATGTACAGTGAAGAAGAGTCAGGAAAACAATAAATATGGTGACTAAAACAATGTTAATGAAAAGAACTATTATATACAAAAAAAATCAAAGGCAATCTCTAAGAAATTATAAAAACCAATCTAAGATTGAATGAAAAGACTCAAAAAGATTTCCCCAACCTACCCCTTCATGGAAGTGGACAGTCCAAAGATGTTACATTTTGCACAGATTTTCAGAAGTTTTCAATATATGTTGATCAGTTATACTGATTTTTTCTCTTTAAAAATATTTTTTGTCATACAAGATGGCTCTCTGGAATTGAGTTCCTTATGATAACTACGATGATGTAAGAAATAGAAAGTATCAATAAAAAATATAAAAATGAAAAAAGAGATATTTCCATTAAACAAAAGATTAAAATATTTCTTGGTTCTTTAGGAGTTACATTATCAGGAAAAATCACAAATATATGACATTAATCATTCCCTTAAAACTGAAATATTATTACACATGAACTTTTTCTCTGAAAGCATCTTCATCATTTTATTAACAGAATTCATTTTATATAAACATAAAGAAAAGGAAAAGTCTTCTCTGCTTTTTATGAAGACTTTGCTAATGAATTTACTTTTAACATATTTTGTTTACCTTAATTTCATTCTCCTTTGTTAGAGTTGTACTACTTAGACAGAAAGGTTCCTTTCTTGCAAATTGATTTCGTATTCTCTGAAAGTCAGTCTTAACAAAACTTATAAAAACTGACTGTTTTAATCCTCTCTCCTTAGTCAATATAACCAATCATGTAATCTTTAATATTGCTTTTCTATGATCATTTGCTCATCAACCTTCACGTTTCTAGGTTAGAAACTTCCCTAACTGGAAGCAATCACATAGGTATCCTCACAGGAAATTAAAGAAATGAATGGTTATCTCACTACTTTTATCTTTGGGGAGGAAACAAATTAAAATAAAATACCTAATATAAATAAGAATAAATTAATGGAAATTTTAAAAAATAAATTATCTGCAGAAATTTACTTTCATCAGGAATTTCCTACCATCAAGCAATTATACATTATTTTATATGGAGTGGAGGGGTAAAAAATGTCCAAAGTAAACAGCACTTGTCATCACACTATGGAGGGAAATAATGAACCTGAAATCAATAAAGCTGTACAAATTCCAGTTCCACCAACTATACATGTGCTTTTTGTCAATTCATTTCACTTCTCTGTCTTAGTTTCCTGATCTCTAAAAACTGCAGTTGGACCATATTGTATTTATCACTGAGAGAATATATAAGATCTAAAACTATGATGTTATAATCCTAACATTCTTGGTATTTGCTATTTATTTTCTGTAGTTCTTCCTTCAATAATATTGACTTTTTTTTCATGAATTACTTGGATGTTAGAGTTTTAGCTGATCTAACTTGATGGCTGCTTGGAGAAACATAAGAAATAAAAGAATAAAACAGGTGAAGAAACAAAATGGTAATGTGGCAGGAGGAAATGTAATAAGACACACCTGCCATGCAAAATTCCTCCAAATAAGTCTAAAAATAAAAACACGAACCCAGATCACGAACAAACCCAAAGGGAATGGAGCAAGGGGGATCAAAATGATTCTTTTTTTTCTAGCCCTGAAGACTATAGAGAAAAACATAGTGGTCTGTGGGCACTAGGGATGAGGTCTAGTCAGGAAAAACACAGCTTATTCAAACTCAGAGAAAAGATGGCACATTGAGTCTAAGATCCAGTATAAAGAAATCTAAATTTGTACAGGCTCAGGAGTGAGTATAAATTGATGGCTCTGTTGCTCATTATTAGTTACTGATCAGTTTTCAGGGCAGCCTGAATAGAGAATTCACACATAGGAGCAGCATTCTATGGAGAAGTGTAGTCTCACCCCTAGACTGCTTAGAATGCAGCCACTATGAGACGCTGATATAAGGAATAGAACAGGGACCTCAACTTCTATATCAGATTGAAGGTTGCAACACAATAACCATGGTAAGAATGTTAAACCAAAGCAGAAACTGCATTCTGAATTATTCTGAATGAACAGATATTTCCATCTGGATGGCTGATATTTGATGAGTCTATCAGAACTCCACTAGAAGTCTGACTATGGACAAATCCAGAGACAGGTTCATCAAACCTAACTGAGGTTTGCAGAGCTCAGACCAGGATGGCAGAAATCAAACTCTTCTCACTTTTGGAGTGGTAAATGCCTGTATTTTCCCAATCTGAACTGTTGCTGAAATCCTGGTACAATGCGACACTCAATACCCCAATAAAGTATAAGAAGGATCAGCCTAGACGATTCATACAGAAATGTGCAGATCCTAAAACAAAATCTGAAGTGAAGAAGCCAGTAAGAATAATCAAACAAAGTAATTCTATGATAAAAAACTATGGTGGGGACAATAAACATTAAAGACCCAGAAGAAGAAAATGATTTGAAATAACTACAAAAGAAAGTCTTATGAGTAACTGTATGGGCTTTCTAGAGCGTTCCACCCAAGACCAGCCAAATACCTATAAAAATGACTCCAAACAAATTCTGGAGCTTCAGAACCTGCAGAAGGATGGAATGAAGCAAATCTCCAGCCCAAGACAGCCTAGAAGGTCGCTGGGAATTGTCTATCATGCCACTCTGGGAGTAGAGTGCAGTGCAGCATTGGTTATACCAACACAAATAAGAATGAGTAGGTCTTGGGAGACTGAATCTCAGGCAACTGTGCAGTTTCCAGACTTCACTACCCCCAAACACCAAGTACAAATTGGAAGGTCAGTGGAAAAAACCCATGGGGCCTGGGTGAGAGAGTAAAGTGTGCAGGCCAGAGCACCAGAGCAGTAGAAGTGGCTGAGGAGCACGCAGAGGAAGAGCACCTGGCAGGAGGAGCAGGGGCAGCAGCAACTGCTTCTGGAGCTCTAGGCCCACAGATTAGGTGAGGATTGAACAGCTGATACTGGGACAGTATACACCCAACCCCTGCTGGAAGCAGAGAATTACTTTGTCAGAGAGCTCAAAGTTCAGGTAAAGAGCTGGGATAATGAGCAAAAATCAGAAAAAGAATCACACTAGAGAATCTTACTTTGATGATAAGGAAGACCAAAGTATAAAAACAGAACACAATAAAGTCAAAGCTCCTGCATCTAAAGAGTCCAGGAAAAATATTATTTGGTCTCGGGACATGGAAGAGTTCAAAAAGGATTGTGAAAATCAAGTAAGAGAAGTCAAAGTGAAATTGGGAAGAGAAATGAAAGTGATGCAAGAAAATCATGAAAAAAGAGTCAGCTGCTTGCTAAAGGACACTCAAAAAAATGTTGAAGAAAATAACACGTTAAAAAATAGACTAATCCAAATGACAGAAGAGATCCAAAAAGTCAATGAGAAGAACACCCTAAGAAACAGAACTGGACAGATGAAAAAAAGAAGTATAAAAGGTCATTGTAAAAAAAAAAAAAAAACAACAATTCCTTAAAAATTAGAATGGAGCATAGAAGCTAATGATTTTATGAAAAATCAAGAAATTATAAAATAAAGTCAAAGGAATGAAAAAAAAAGCAAACAATGTGAAATATCTCGCTGGTGAAGCAATTGACCTGGAAAATAGATCCAGGAGAGACAAGTGAAAAATTATTAGACTACCTGAAAGTCATGATCAAAAAAAGAGCCTAGACATCATCTTTCAAGAAATTGCCAAGGAAAACTTCCCTGATATTGTAGAACCAGAGGGTAAAATCGATACTGAAATAATCCACCAATAACCTCCTAAAAGAGATCCCAAAAGGAAAACTCCAAGGAATTCTGTATCCAAATTCCAGAGCTCCCAGGTGCAGGAGAAAATATTGCAAGCAGTCAGAAAGAAACAATTAGAGTACTGTGGAAATATAATCAGGGTAACGCAGCATCTAGCAGCTTCTATTTTAAAATCATAGGGCTTGAAATATGATATTCCAGAAGCCAAAGGAGCTAAGATTAAAACCAAGAATCATCTACCCAGCAAAACTGAGTATAATATTCAGGGGAAAAACTAGTCATTCAATGACATAATGTACTTTCAAGCATTCTTGTTGAAGCAACCAGAGCTACATAGAAAATTTGACTTTCAAACACAAGAATCAAGAGAAGCAGGAAATACTAAAATAAGTAAGAAAAATCATAAGGGACTTACTAAAGTTTAACTGGTTATATTACTATATGGAAAGGTCATACTTGTAACTCCTGACAGTTTTCTCAATATTAGGGAAGTTGGAGTGATAATAGACATAGACAGAGGGCCCAGAGTTAGTTGAATAGCTCGGGATGATATTTAAAAAATACAATTAAGGAGTGAGAGAGGAAAATATTGGGAGGAGAAAGGGAGAGATGGAATGGGACAAATTATCTCACATAAAAGAGGCAAGAAAAAGCTTTTTTCAATAGAGGAGAAGAAGGGGAAGGTGAGAGGCAAAGAGTGAACCTTTGAATTTGGCTTAAAGAGGGAATAACATACACACTCATTTTCGTGTGAAAATCTATCTTACACTACAGGAAAGTAGGGGAGAAGGGGATAAGTGGAGGGATGAGAGGAATGATAGAAGGGAGGATAAATGAGAAGGGGGGTAATTAGAAGTAAATATTTTTGAGGAGGGACTGGGTCAAAAGACAGAAGAGATTTAATAGGGCACAGAATAGGTTGAAGTAAAATATAGCCAGTCTTTCACAATACGACTATTAATAGAGACGTTTTGCATAACGACACATATATAACCTATATTGAATTGCTCTTCCTCTCTGTGGGGATAGGTAGGGAGGAAAAGAGAATAGTTAGAACTCAAAGTTTTAAAAATGAATGTTAAAAATTGTTTTTACATGCAACTAGCAAATGAAATATACAGGCAATCAAGCAATGGGGTGTAGAAATCTATCTTGCCCTACAAGAACATAGAGAAAGGGATAAGAGAAGGGAGGAGTGGGATAGAAGGGAGGGCAGATTAGGTAATCAGAATGCATACTGTCTTGGGCTGAGCAGAGAGGAAAAATGGGGAGAAAATTTGGAACTCAAAATCTTGTGCAAGTGTCCTTTGAAAACTAAAAATAAATAAATAAATTTTTAAAAGTTATGAATAAAAGAAAGCCATGATTCAAAGTAAAGCTATACATATATCTGGGTGTCTGTATTTATTTATGGATAGATAGACAGAGAGACAGACAAAAAGACAGACAGATAGATAGATAGATAGGTAGATAGATAGATAGATAGATAGAAAGATAGATAGATATGCACATATACATGGAAATGTATACACACATGCTATCAAAGAAAGATTTTGAAAAACAATTAACAGCTTGGCATAAGAGGTACAAAACTTTGTCCAAGCAAAATAAATACTCCCTGAAAGTTTGAATGGACCATATAGAAGCTAATGATTCCATAAGATAAAAACAAGTCTTAAAACAAAGTCGAAAGAGTAAAATCAAATAGGAGGAAAGATGAAATATCTATAGCAAAAACACATGATCTAGAAAACAGATGAAGACAATTTAAGAATGGGTTGCTCTACCCTTATGGGTTGCTCTACCCTTATTCCATGACCCAAAAATAGCCCAGATATGATATTTCAAGAATTCATAAAAAAGAAAAACTGCCTAGATCTGTAAGAACAAGAGTTCAAAGTAAAAATTAAGTATCTCAATGATCTCTTTAAAAGATGCCCAAAATTAAAACCCTCATGAAAATTATGGTCAAAATTCAGATTTTCCATATAAATATCTACATTTAGTATCACACAAAATTTAGCCACTACCACTAAAGGAGCAGATAACTTGAAGGAAAAGGATAGAGGGTTGCAGTTAAGATAAATTTAATCAATAACATTGATTTTATCTTACAGGGGATTAAAAGGACTTCTTTTGAAATAGAATTCCATACATTCCTAATGAAAAGAGAACTGAACAGTGAATTTGAAGCACCAATACAATAAACAAAAGAAGCATGAAGAGGGTAAACATGAGTGGACTGTTATAAAGGACCAAAGAAGAATTATCTAATTGTTTTCGAAAATGGAGAGATTATACATGTCCCCTCTGAAGGCTGTCATCAAATTTTCCAGAGGGAGTTTAATTAAGTCAAAGAATCTGTTTATGGTCATATTTTTCAATCTTAAGAGAAGAATGGAAAATAAGAAAAACACTGAGTCTGGGAAGTAAGCCTCCAAGGTAATCAACAGACATGGCTTCCTCTTCCTCACCATAATTCAACAGACGGGTACAGCTGTCTGACCAGTTGCCAGAGAGGGAAGCATGACATCTGGGTTCTCAAAGTTGGAGGGCTTCTTAGCTCTTCCAAGAGTCCTCATCTAGCATTCAAACCTTCTTACCAAAAACTAAGTGCCAAAGTAAAACCTCACTCTCAGAGTATTTACAACCTTTTAAGATCCAGAGGGCATCCCAACCTTTGATAATTGATAATTAGGAAGCTAAACAAATAAACAAGGAGAAAGGGTAGGAAAAGTAAGTGACAACTGAACCTCACTCTCTCCTAAGCTGATCAAAGGAGGGTGTGTTATTTATACATATACAGTTAAGTATAGCAATATATTTCAGTCCACAGAGAAAAAGGTAAGAAAGGGTAGAAGGGAGAGGGGACAATTAAGAGGGATAATAGTTTAATGAAGGGGTTTGTCCTAAGCAAAACAAACTATAAGGATAAGTAAAAGTATTATTGCAGTTCTTCTTTGCTGATGGTATTAATTAGAAATTGAAGGATATCCTCATTTGGGAAATATATATGCATATATACCAATTATAATTATATATGCATGGAATATGTTATATTCATATATGTATGTGTAATTACTTATATGTATACTTGGACATAGATGATGTGAAAATTTGTTTTAACTATATGTTTGGTACAAGAATTTTGTTTTTCTTTGTCAACTTTGTGTAGTGATAGTGGAGAAAGAAAATGCAGATTTTTACTGATTAAAGAAATAATCATTTTAAATAAAGAAGGCCAATCTAGGAGAAACCAAAGGTAAAATTAATGTAAAATTATGAGAAGTTAAATCAAGGGTAAATATATCTATAGGATTGACATCCATCTAGAAATAATAAAAAAGTTCCTGATATAATTAAAGAGGATCATTAGATGGACCTCAAAAGACAGCCAAAGAGTTCAAGAAAATTCAAGTCATGATTGAGATACAAACAGTGGGGAGCAGAGATATGTGCTCTTTATGAAGATATAGGTACAGAAAAGAGCATTGTTCAATATTAGAAGAGGTTTTAAGGAGCAAAGAAGAGAATTACCCACAGATACATAGGAAACTTAGCTTTGATGGTGAAATAATGAAGTAAATAGGCATTAGACTGAGGGTCTCACCCAGAACAGACAGTAGGTCCAGTGGAGATCATTGTGAGAAATGATACAACCTAAGGACACTGGAATACCAGAGGTGTGGAACTATCCTTTGTGTGTGTGTGTGTGTGTGTGTGTGTGTGTGTGTGTCTCTAAGAACCTCTATACTTTAAGTTTCTTCCTGGTCTTCCCACAGATGCTGGAGGAGTTTTAAGTAGAGTGCACCCAAGTTTATGGAGGGAATTATTTGTAGTTATTTTTCTTATGATGTTCAGTTGTTCAGCCATGTCCGATTCTGAGACCCCATTAATTTTGTTCATGGGATTTTCTTGGCAAGGATGCTGGAATAATTTCCCACTCTTACAGCATGCCCAAATCTAACAGATAAGGTTTTGGGGCAAATAAGAGTTAAGCGATATAGCAGTAAGCACCCCAACATAACACAGGAGGCCCTGCTATCACAGGTTCTTAGATCTGCATTCATAAAAGGAAAGACAACTTTTGAGGGGTTAACAATCACTTTAAACAAGTATATGGATCAATCATTTCACCAAGTACATATATTTTTCACCTTTTTCAAGGGAGTCAGCACCCCAAATTTTAAAGAAAATACAGAAAAATTAGAAATCAACAGATATGACTTCCTCTGCCTGAATTCAGTTGACAGTTGGACTCCAACTGCCTGACCATAGTTATGAGAGAGGGAAGCATGACATCTGGGTTCTCAAAGCTAGGGGGTTCCTTAGTGGTTTCTCAGAGTCCTCATGTGGACAAACACCCCCAAGGAAATCAACAGACATGGCTTCCTCTTTCTGATCATAATTCAACAGATGGGGACAGCTGTCTGACCAATTGCCAGAGATGGAAGCGCGACATCTGAGTTCTCAAAGTTGGAGGGCTCCTTAGCTCTTCCAAGAGTTCTCATCTAGCATTCAAATCTTCTCACCAAAAACTAAGTGCCAAAGTAAAACCTCACCCTCAGAGTATTTACACCTTCTTTAGAGCCAGAGGGCATCCCAACCCCGAGAGCCACTGCCTCATAAACAAAAGCTGTGAGTGTTCCTGCAAGTCTTTCTTAATTCAACTCTCCTTACAGGATAGGCCCAAGTTCCCACACAAATACATTTACTGTTTGTAGTTAAAGAAACTCTTGTCTCTGTACTTTATTCCTAGCAAAGAGTCTTGATTGATAAAGGCAAGATTCAATCAGGAACTTGATTGTACTAAAACAAAAACAGCAAGAGATCCTAATTTTATTTGCCACTACAAGTGACTTGCCCAGAGTCACATAGTTAGTGAGTATTTGAGGTCATATCTGAACTCAGATCTTTGTGACTCAAGGTACAGCACTTGATCCACTGTACCAACCAGCTGCTCCATTCTTATGGTAACATCTTAGTAAAAAGCTTTTGTTTTCAGCTCATTGTGTTTCTTGACTGTGTATTAATGGAAAGTTCACTACTGAGAACTTGAATTATAAAGTTAGAAGTATATCTTCACAAAAGTATCCCTGAGCCTCAAAATATATTAAGTGATCTCTAGGAAGGTGCCCTTGAGGGTCTGCTGCACCTGAATCTGACAAGCTATTAGTGAATTATGTAAGAAATTAAATCATCTGTAACAGAGATATTTTTGAAAAGTACCACTATACAACACATTCTGGAAAAGGGCCATGTTTTTAAAAGTTTTGTTTTGTTTTGTTTTTTTGTTTGTTTTTTTAGCATAACTCCCTCATACTGGTATTTGTTCAGTGTGATGAAGAGTCCTAAGGAGAAATAGTATCATTGAATCAACTTTTTTTTAGTATTGTAATAATGAGGGACTTTAATCTTTTTTCTAATATTAATTTTATTTATTTTTAGTGTTCTACAATCACCACCACATAACTTAGATTTTTTTTCCCTATCTACTCCACACCTCCCCCCTCCCTCCCCAAGACAGCATACAATTCTATATAGGATCTACACATACATTTCTATTAAATACATTTTCACTATAGTCATGCTGTGTAGAAGAACTAAAATGAATGGGAGAAATCATATAACAAACCAAAACATAATACACACACAAAAAATGATCTGCTACATTCTGCGGTTGACTTCTATAGTTCTTTCTCTGGATGTGGAGGGCATTTCGCCTTAGAAGACCACTGGAAATTTTTTTAAGTCCTTCCATTGCTATGAAGTTGTACTGGAGGATTCATCCTCAGTATAGTCTCTTTTTTTATATCTTTGTAGTTTAATGACACTAAAATCAATGTACATGCCACGTGACCACTTAGTAGTGGCGAAAAATTAAAATAAAACTATTTCTCATCATTTTCAAACAAGCGTGGATCAGTTCCTGATAAGAAAAAAAAGAGGGTAGAAAAACACAATTGATTTTAGAAAAAAAATCTTTCCTGATTAAAGCTAAATACTCTCCACTCTATATGGGTCAAGGCAAATATTGCACTGGGATGGTTGCATTATTACTCCCAGCAAAGCAGACATAAAAGACAAATTCTGAATACAGTGCCTGAGAAAGAAATTGAACTAGCTATCCATAAAGTCCACAGGGAAAATAATTATTACCAGAGTTTTGATGGGTAAAGCAATGTCTTCAATAATCTAACAATATGTAGTTGCGAGAAAATAGAAGCAAGAACTGCCTAGCTTAGAGAAATGATGGATTCATCAGGAAATGCAAAGAGAGCTGAATGCTCACAAGATAAAGAAAGGTTCAGGGAAAGCTATGACACATAGTAACCCCCAAATCACATGTCTAATGCACAGCTTTGTCAAAAGCAATCTTTGTAAATACATCCAAAGTTGGTATAAGCCAAGAATAAAATGATAAAAGACACACTAATAAAATGATATATAGTTATAAGACACATCTGATACCCCTGATGTTTCTGGCCTCCAGAAACATAGGCTAGTATGAAAATAGCAAAATGCTCCTATAATAACCACTTTGTGGTAGCTTTCCTGAAGAACATAGGAGAAATTAGATGTGTGACGGAACTCAGCAGCAAGCTGTTTTGAGCATTAGATCAAGGATTGGCTTAATGTGACAGCTATTGGTAAACAAAATTGTGAAGAGAAAATGAAATGGAGTCATCGTAACTCAAGTTTTAAATATTGGGCTAAAGGGAAATATAGAACAGCTGCTGAATAACCTGAGGTCCATTTCCATATCTACGAGCAAAGGGCCAGGGAACTGTTGGCTTATTACTCTTGTTTTAGAAGGAACTAAAGGAACTTAAGGGAAGAACTTAGGAGAAACTAATTTAGTCATAAAAATGTGAACAGTTAGAACAACTTTCAGCACCTTTTCTTGATAAGAATCCTAGTTCTTCATACCGTGTTCAAAGTTTTTCTGTGGAGGATAAGAGTAAATGAAGGAATAAGAAGCAAGTCATTTCTCCACAAAATATTCATGAAAAATTACAAAAACAATTTTTAAAACATTTTCTCCAGAATCCTAGGTTTGTTTTGTTTTGTTTCCTTCTGAACTTCTTTATATTTTAAAGGGACCAATATCAAGCCAGTCACCCAGGCTTGTAAGCTCAGGGTCACCCTTACCTCCTTACTCTCATTTACTCCAAATATTCAATATGTTGACAAACATTATCATTTTTACCTTCATTGACTGTTATCTGAATCTCCCCACTGTCCACTAATTGACACCACTTCTATCATCGCTTACCTAGAATATTGCTAGGCTGTCTTATAGGCCTGCTTCATGCCTCTCCCCACTCAGATCCATCTTACACTCAGCTGACAAAGTAATTTTACTGATAAAATTTTAACCAATCCACAACTCTTCCCCTCAATAAACTCTAGTGCCTCCCTATTACCACTAGGGTCAAATATAATTGATCTATTTCACATTAAAGATTTTTCATAACTTTGCTCCTTCCTACATTTCCACCTTTTATACCAGATTCCCCTCCAGGTGCTCCACTCTCCAATCATAATGGCCTTTCACATGACATTCCATCTTCTATGTTCTTGTCTTTGCACTGGCTGTACCCCATGATTAGAACTGATCTTGTGGTTTCCCCTCAAGTTGCAGTTCATATTCTTCAGTAGCCCTTTTCTTGTCCACCCAGCTGCTAGGTCCTTTCTTCTGAGATTGCCTTCCATTGACTACATATCTTGAACGTCTCCATTTACTTTCTCATTTGTGTTTCAAATTAGAATATGAACTCCTGGAAGTGAGGGAGTCTTCCTCCCCCAATTTGTTTCTTCAGTCCTTAGCATACAGTACCTGCCACATAATTAATGCTCGATTATTTTTTGTTTATTGACTGACACAACAAATCTAGGGCTAATAATAATCCTATCAAGGGATTATACAGCTATATTATTTATATATATGTGTGTGTGTGCACATGTATGTATTTACATATGTTCATACATACATGCATTATATATACATATATTCATATATGTGTATGTATGTGCATGTATGTATATGTATATGTAGCTATACTGTGTCCCTTTGTCCAAGCAGACTTCAGAGACAGAAAAACTAAGGCCTCCCAAGAATCTTGATTCCTTGTCTTAGCGACTCCTGTTGCCAACAACCTGTTATTATTAGTTTCACTCAACAAAAACAACAAAAAAGACAAATACTATTCATCAGTGCTACCCTTTTTTAACTCTATTGTGTTTACATTTGAAGATTTTACAAGTTCGTATTCTCCTTAATCATAATGTGCTTATTTATGAGGCAGAGCCTGAAAAAGCAACATGTGTTCTCAAAACAACTGTTTAAGTCAGATTGTTTGGTCAGGAGATTGAGTACTGGAGAGGAACTAGGGAGAAGCTCACTTGGAATAACTCTGTTACTGTTAGAGAAGTCTGGGTGTAAAATAGCAAAGGTTGGAAAGGTGCCCTCTGTCTCTGTCTGTTTCTTTCTGTCTCTTGTCTCTCCATTTTTGTTTCTCTCACTTGACTGAGTCAACCAAAAGAGCAAAGATCTAGTTAACAGAGGCACGGTAAGAATGATGTGGGAAGACCCTAAGGGGAGAAGGTCAGAATACTACTGAAAAGACAGGAAATAGATGCATCAGTAAGCACCCCAACATACACAGGGGGACCTGTTACCCCAGATTCTTAGATCTGCATTCATAAAGGGAAAGCAACTTTCAAAGAGTTAACAATCCCTTTAATCAAGCACATATATCAGAGAAAATCAAAATCTAAATTTGAGAGAAAATATAGAGAAATGAAAAGTCAACAGAAATGCTTGCAAAATGTCTGACCATTACATATATGCACAGTTACCAAAGAGGAAAGCATCAACTTCTGAATTTTAGCCAGAGTGTGTGGGGGCTTCCTTAGCAGTTTCCCAGAGTCTCTTTGGCCAAAAAACATTTCCAGTCAGTAAGCCCCAAGTAAAACCTCACCCTAAGAGTACTTATACACTTTAAAAGCTAGATGGCATAACCCTATGACTCAGTGCCTCAATAGAAAAAACACAAGGTACTTGGGACCCTCCTACAAAACAACTCCTCTAATCAAGCTTTCCACAACTGGCAGACCCATTAATGGGCAGGAAAGATCCTCCATAATCACATTATTAAATCAGAGGAATTTTTAGTAAAACAAAAACAGCAAAAGATCCTTTTTTGCTTGCCATTACACCAGATAAGACAGAAGTTTTGTTTTTAGAAAAATCAATCTCTCAACACAAAACATCAAGCACCTTCTCCTATTTCCTTCTAGGAACTGTGCTAAGCATTGGGGATACAAAAACAAAGTGAAATAGTTTCTGGCCTCAAGGAACTTAAATATTGATATTCTAATGGGGGAGAAGTGTCTATGTGTTGCTATATTTTCAATATAGGCAAAATAAATGCATAAGTTTTATGAAGACAAACATTAACAACTGTAATAATAAGGAATAAATAAAACAAGAATTTTTTAACCACCCTTATGTGCCAGTATTAGTATTATGTGCTAGTAAGATTAACCAGTTATGTGCCAGAAACTATGCTAAACACTTCGCAAATGTCACCTCATTTGATCCTCACAGTAACCCTAGGAGTCAGGTGCTGTCCATATATCCATTTTAAAGTTAAAGAAACTGAAGCAGAGGGTGGTTAAGGGACCTAACTAAGATCACACAACTAATATCTGACTTCAGATTTCAATTTAAAATGTGTTGAATCCAGGCTCATTTTTTCCCCTTACCTATGTGTTGCTGAAGGAAAAGTTTCACGTAGAAAGTTGCTCTGGGGTTGTCTTGAAGGAAAACAGGAATTCCAAAAAGTGAAGATGGAAATGAAATGCATTTTTGGTATAGATGAAACTCAAAGTAAAATCACAGAGATAGCAGCAGGTGTACAGTATCAACAAGATTCACTGGCAATTAAAATCCTGCCATACAGTAGGCCCTTAAAAAACTTACTGTCTCAGTGGCTGCTATCTCATTTTCCTAGTTTGAACTCAATGAAACATCAGGCATATATTAAGCCACATCATCCTCATCTTTCTTCCTTCTTTTTCAATGTTTAACATATGACCTGGTTATTTAGATCCTGTCTTTTCCTCCCTTCCAAGAATAATTTGCAGTCATCTGCACATATAAGTAAAGTTGTTTAAATGTATCTGAGAAAGTTACTTCTAGCTCCAAAAATTTCAACTTATTTATCAAAGACATGTAAAACTCAGCCAAAATAGATTCATTCCTTTCTTTGAAGGACAGAATCTTGGTAAGAGTCCTTTAGCAATACTTTTAACAACTTGAAGAGTGAAAAGAGTCATTTACAACGTATTTTCTAGTAAACTCTGATTAAGAAAAATGTATACTAAATTGTGATACTTGATTTAAATGAAATATTATTATGCCATAAGAAATGAGGAAATGGATAATTTTTGGGAAAAAAGGGGGAAGAACTTTATGAAGTGATGCAGAGAGAGGAAAGCAAAACTAGGAGAAAAATTAATAAAAATTACATCATTATGGGGAAAAATAACTCTGAAGGACTTTACAACTCTGTATGCAATGGTAAACTAGGAGTACAAAAGATTGAAAATTAAACACTTGACTCCTCCTGACAGAGAAATCATGAACTTAAAATGTGTACATTTGCAGTAAATGGTTTGTTTTTCAGGCTTCTTTCACTTAACAGGGAGCAAATTAGTATGAAGTTCAAATAAATAAGAAAATAATTGTTATCTGAAAATAAAAGAAAAAATAAAGGAAAAAGATCAGAAAGAAAAATAAAAGAAGGGTATATCTTAATTCAGACACATTTAACAGTGGAAGCACCATGTAGAAAATGGTCCAAATTAGCTAATGAGATAGATCTACATGAAGAAGTCATTTTTGAAGAAATCATGGTTGCCCATGATCTCAGCAGTAGATTACAGGAAATTACAAGGCAGGTGAGAATAGGAGTCAACCATTTCTGTTATGAAAATCAATTATGCAACACAAATTAAATACTGACCATGTTTCAGGCACTATCCTAGGTGATGGAGATTCAAAGACAAATGTGAAATAGTATATGTTTTCACAGAATTTACATCCTATTAGAGGACAGAATATTTACAAGCATAAGTGTATACATACCATGTATGATATAAATACATATTTGTTCTTCTTATTCTTGTCTTTTTTTTTTTGGAGGTGGTACAACAAGAGCAGGAACTATGAAAAGGGAACACACAACAAAGCAGGCTATTTTTTCTCGTATTGTTTTGTTTTGGTTTATCTTTCTCATGGTTTCTCCCATTCATCTTAATTCTTCTATACAATATGACTAATGTGAAAGTGTTTAATTAGAATGTATATGTAGAACTCACGTAAGATTACATACCTTCTTGGGGAGTGCTCATAGAAGGAGAGGGAGAAAATTTAAGACTTAAGGAAGTGACTGTTGAAAACTGAAAACAAATAAATTAATAAAAAAAAAAAAGAATCCACTGATCACCTCCTTAAAGATATCCCATATGGAAAATGCCAAGGAATCTTGTAACCAAATTCCAAAATTGCAAGGTCTCACAGAAAATAATGCAAGCAGCCAGAAAAAAAATAAATATCCTGAAACCATAGTCAGGATTACATGACTTTATAATTTCTACATTAAAAGATCAGAGGGCATAGAATACAATATTCCACAAGGCAAAGGAGCTTGGATTACAATGAAGGATCAACTATGCAGCAAAATTGACCCTAATCTTTCAGGGAATGAGGGGCTTCTAAACCCTCCTGATGAAAAGATCAGAGCTCAACAGAAAATTAGATCTTCAAATACAAGGCTCAAGAGAGGTATAAAAAGGTAGAGAGTAAGGAAAACTAGAACAACATGTTGTTAATATGGACAACTGTGTATACCCCTACAAGGGAAGATGACACATATAATTCTGGAGAACTATACTGTTATACCACTTAAAAGGAGTGCACAAAGAGAGCATGGATATAAATTGACTTTGATATGATGATAAATTTATTTGTATTCTTGTAAATTTGACTCAGTTCTCTATATAAATGAGGCCTTTAT
Organism: Bettongia penicillata ogilbyi; assembly: GCA_023548195.1. Classification (NCBI taxonomy): domain Eukaryota; kingdom Metazoa; phylum Chordata; class Mammalia; order Diprotodontia; family Potoroidae; genus Bettongia; species Bettongia penicillata. The sequence continues at coordinate 3,435,510 of JAJHZJ010000130.1, read as the reverse complement.
CAGAGATACTACTTGAAAACTACTTGAAAACGTTCTTTCCCAATATTCTGCTTCAGTGGATTATTTTGATGCCCTTTGGTTCTAGGACCTCTAGGACCTTTCTTGATGATTTCTTGAAAGATGCTGTCAAGGCTCTTTTTTCATCATGGTTTTAGACCAATAATTTTTAAATTGTCTCTCCTGGATCTGTGTTGTAGGTCAGCTCTTTTCCTAGTGAAGTAATTTATGTTTTCTTCTATTTTTTCATACTTTTATTTCTGTTTGACTGATTCTTGATGTCTCATAGAGTCTTTAGCTTTCCCTTATCCAATTCTAATTTTTTAACAAATTGTTTTCTTCTATTAGATTCTTTATCTCTTTTTCCATTTGATCCACTTTACTTTTTGACTTCTCTTCAGTGAATTTTTGTGCCTCTTTTTCCATTTGGCCAATTCTACATTTTAAGGACTTATTTTCTACAGTCAAAATTTTTCCTTCCTTTTTCAAGCTATTGACTCTCTCTTGCATACCTCTCATTTCTTTTAATAATTTTTCTTCTGCCTCTCTTATTTGACTTTTAAAATCCTTCATGAGCTCTTCGAATAAGATGTTTTGGACTTGAGGTTTCAGATGTGGGTACATTGACAATGTTGTTCTCTTCTGAATTTGTGCCTTGATCTTCCCTATTCTCATGATAAGAATCTATGGTCATTTCCTGTTTCTGCTTTTGCTTATAGTGCTTAGCTAAATCCTGACCTTTAGGGTTCAGCTCTCCTACTGGAGCACTTGAGAGAACTGATCCAAGCTTTTTGTTCTAAGAACCCAGAACCTGGTGACTGGCTTTGTGTGCTGGAGCCTCAGGTGCTGGCAGCTGGAGGCTGGAGAGTTTAGCAGTTTACCTGGTGCTAAACTGGGATCAACAATACTAGAGCTCTCACTGTGGGGGTGGGAAATCTGACCCTAGAGGATGCCTGATCTCCCAGGTCTTACACTCAAATATTTAGCTCCTGCTCACCTAGGTCTTGAACTTGAATGTTTGGCTTCTGGACAATGGCTGCCAGCTTGAAGGTATGCCTCCTAGAACTGTACTTCCTGAACTTGTGTTGAAGCAGAGGGAGATTTAATGCTGTTGGAGAACACCAACCACACATGGTAGTTTTCCTAAGCTGGTGTCTACTGGTTTCCCTGCCTGTCCTGAAGCACTCGGAGTGTGCAGGGTGAGGGGGGCAGTAGCAATTCCTATTGTTGGTGCTTGCCTGCTCCACCACCCTGGGGCTCAAAATCTTCCCCTGGTTTGGTGAAGTGGGGCTTGCTGCTGGCTTGCTGGGATGCCTCCCATCTTGTACTGAATGCACCACAATAGAGAGGAATAGCAGTGACCAAGAAATTAGAAAAGTCTAAGATGAAAGTTTACGGAAGAGTACAATTTTAACCAAGATCAGTCTCAACATTTCAAATAAAATATCATTAAATAAAAATGAAATCCCTGAAACACATGCATCCATTGGGAACTATGGAGATGAAAATTTCTAACTTCATCAGCAGTTATTGAGGTGCCTGATAAACTGAAGAAATTTAACAGATATTTATTGAATTGAACTAACAATGAGAATTTTCTGTCCAAATATTGAAATGTCCCTTTCTTTAATAACCTCTTTTTAATTGAGAATCATTTTGGAAATCAAAGAACACACATAAAAAAAACAACAACAAATACAAAGCATGGATATTCTTTCCTATGCTATGACTTGCTTTTTTAAAGAAAGATTTTGACTAAGCTATCTTTCTAATTTACATTTTGAGTTTCTCATATTGACACAACTAATGTGGTCTACTTTTTATATTTTAAAACTCCTTATTTGGGAACTAAAATTGTTGCAAATTCAAAAATACATGTGTTTGTTTTGTTCAAATAATTATATGTGTTTATTACTAAAGAAAAGCATTCTTAACACACAAGCTTGATGTAGGTGAAGAAAACAATATAAACATCTGTTGTTTTTGTTTTGCAAAATTAATGCACAGTACCAAATATTAACCTCTAAATACCTTGGTAAACTTCTGAATTGAGATGATGACTCATCACCTGGTGATTTGGTGACTGTTTCAGTTAACTTTGGTAAATTATATTTTCTTCTAATGTAGCAGAATTAATTTAAAATTTTCAGATAAAGTAGTTCTCTAAAATTGATATTATACACTTCCTAATAATGAGATCAAGATAATATATATCTGTTATGAAAAAATGCAGACTAATAAGAGTTATGCTTTTTTAGTAAAGAGTTTTTTTTTTCAGTTACTTTCCAGTCATATCCAACTCTTCCTGACCCCTTTTGGGTTGTTGTGTTTTTTTCGTTTATTATTTTGGTTTTTTTTGCAAAAAAAAATGGAGTGGTTTAACATTTTCTTCTCCCTCTCAATTTACAGATGAAGAAGCTTAAGCAAATAAGATTAAGTGATTTTCCCAGTTTCCCACAGCTACTACATATCCAAGGCCAGATATGAACTCAGAAAGATGAGTCTTACTAATTTCAGGCCCAGAATTTTATCCACTGTGCCAACTACCTGTCCTCATTTTTTTTTTTCTTAAGAACTACAACAATTTAACTGAATGGTTAATATTTTAAGAATTGTTTGGGCATGATAAATATTCTTTCAGTTAGATCGCAGAAAAACATAAAGTACTCTTTCTGTTTATTTCACCTTAATTTTCTTCCTTATCTATAAACCAAATAGGAAATTTTTGTTAGTCAAACAATCAAGTGACAAAGATTTTTAAGCTCCTACAATGTCCCAAGGACTGTGTAAATAAATATAAAGAGGATAGAAAGTAACTTTGCATAACTAGTAAAAATAACAGACATGAAAAAGTCCCTAATTCCCTATATATAGCATTCATTTGATCCAAGAAGATAGTACATACACATGTGTCCCCATTAAAATATGTTCAGAATAACTACAAAGTAATTGGGTTGGGGGAAATAGGGAGGAGCTATCAAAAACTGAGCAATTCAGGAAAACCAAAACAAAATAAAACATTATCCTGAAAATTAGAGTACTTACAGTTTAACATTATTTGATTCTGAGAACTTATTTAATCTCCTTCCTATTATAGTTTTATTGGTGTAATGATTTGTCTCCTGTCTGTCAAGATACAGCCAATATTGTTTTCTGTGAAGATCTTTAAAGTTGATTATTTCTGATACCTTTACATTCCTTCCTTGAAGAAAATCATCACACTCTGTGGGTATAATACTTCTGAGGACTCTGCTAGCCTTTGACTTCCCTTATTTCTGAAGCCCATACCATATTTTCTACCCCAGATATTGCTAATATACTCTTTCCCCACTTTCTACTGCTTTAGATTTTGAAGTGACTTCATTGTGTTGTTATTCCTGCAGTACCTGTGGTCAGTTAATACCCTAAAAGGTCAACTAGTCCTAACCTGTCACTTATAGATGAGGAAACCAGCAACACAAGGGAAATCAAATTACTTCCCCCCATGACTTTCCTCATAAGTAGTAAGGTGAAACTCCAGGATTTCAGTGCAGTAGTTAGATGTCTAAATTTTTTATTATTTCCAATGTCCTTCCTTGCATCCCAGTCAAGTGAACAGATTTTTCTAAAATGAACTATTATTAAAGTAGGTTTTTCCATAACAGTTAGTCCATAAAAGAGTCAGACTTACTTAAGTGACATTGATTTTTTTAAAAAATATAGGATTTTTTTCCTTTTAAGTATATCAGGTTTGCATTTTGGACTTTAGCAATCTTTGAAAAGATTTTTATTTTTACTGAATACTGCTTTCACCAAAGCATTTTGCGAGTGAGATATATATATATATATATATATATATATATATATATATATATATATATATATATATATATATATATCACTTGAAGGCCAACTATTTGTTGAGAAACTTCTCCAACATTAGCTAGACTAATTCTCAGATAGCAGATATAATATATGTCACCGGGACCAAAATTAAATACTTTGCAGCAAGAAAAGAAGTAACAAGACTTTTACTCTCCTGGTCTAAAACCTTCAAAGACAACCCAGAAAGATCTTCCTATTGTGGTGGGATTTCAAATGAGATAATATATGTAAAATACTTGAAAAACTTTCAGTCATTACATGCTGTTATCATCATCATACTTCTCCTCCTCCTCCTCCTCCACTTTCTTTTCCTCCTCATCATCATTCCTAGTGTGCACATGTAACATGGCACAGTGAAGAAGGCCCTGAACTTGACTTGAGAAACAGCTGTAATGAAGGCTTCATTTTTTTTTTAAGCTATGTGACCCCGAGGAAGTGGCTTAATCATTCAGGACTTCAATGTCCTTATCTGTGAAACTGGGATTATTATGGGTCCTACTTTATAGGGATTTTTTGAGGATGAAATATGTATCAAATAAAATATGTAAAATGATTTATAAATTTCAAAGTGCTATAAAATGTTAAATATTATTAAAGACATGGACATTGTCTACATTTCTGAAATGAACTAAATCATAATAAAAACCAAAAGTAGCTTTAGAAATGTTAATATAGCTATATAGAGATAGATATAGCTATACATAGATAGATATAGCTATACAGAGGTAGGTGTAGATATACACATATGCACATGTATGTGTGTATATAAATATATGTGCACCTATTATTATGTATGCATTTATGCATCAAAACCTGTACTTTCATTTGTATATAAAACTTCCAAAGCAAAAGTCTGGCAAAAATTAAAAGTTCAACATTTATTTAATTTAAACTATGAACTTTGACTATTTAGTACCAGAGATGAAATAGTAAAAGGAGGTAACTGATACATACTTCAAAGAGACATATGTTGCTATATAATGTTTTCTTTGGGATTTCAAATGGATAGATTAAAATATTTTACTTGCAAAGCAATAATCTGGCAATTAAGTTCTATTATTTCAAAACAAATTCAAGCAAAATAATTATGCTCAATCTTCTCTCAATGACATCTTCAAGGACTTAAACACACAAAGAATCCCTTTACCCTTCCTTCTGAGCTGTACTTCTCAACAAAGCACTCTACAGTTACACTTCTGTGTCTTTTTCAAACTCTCCCTAAGCTCCACTGCTGACTTTTCATTTTGTTACAGAACTATAGTAAGCAAATTACCCCCAATGATTTTAATGCCTCTTTCCACAAGAAGTCATTAATAAGTGCCATAAGATACACACATGCACACACAGACACACACACATGCATATGTCAATGAATATAGCAATCTACTGCCTGATAAACCCAAAGACCACAGCTTCTGGGTTAAGAACTCATTGTTTGACAAAAATTGGTGGGAAAACTGGGGAACAGTGTGGCAGAAACTAGGCATAGACCAATGCCTGACACCATACACAAGAATAAAATCCAAATGAGTATATGATCTAGGTATAAAGATTGATACTATAAACAAATTAGTGGATCAAGGAATGGTTTATTTACAAGATTTATGAAGAAGGGAAGAATTTTTGACTAAGCAAGAGAAAGGATTGTGAAGTGCAAAATGGATAATTTTGATTACATTGAATTGAAAAGTTTTTGCACAAACAAACATAATGCAAACAAGATTAGGAGGGAAGCAGAAAACTTGGAAAGAATTTTTGAAACTAATGTCTGTGATAAAGGCCTCATTTCTAAAGTATACAGAGAACTGAGTCAAATGTACAATTGATAAATGATAAATTTGATTTTGATAAATGGTGAAACGATATGAACAGTCAGTTTTCAGAGGAAGAAATCAAAGCTAAATATAGTGATATGAAAAAGAAATGCTCCAAATTACTAGTGATTAGGGAGATGTAAATCAAAATAACTCTGAGATACCACAACACACCTATCAGATTGGCTAGCATAACAAAACAGGGTGATGATAAATGTTGGAGAAGATGTGGGAGAGTTGGAACACTAATTTATTTTTGGAGCTGTGAGTTGATCCAACCCTTCTGGTTGAAACAATTTTGGAACTATGCCCAAAGGGCTACAAAAATGTGCATAGCCTGTGACCCAGCAATACTACTTCTAGGTCTGTATCCCCAAGAGATCATAAAAATGAGTAAGGGTCCCACATGTACAAAAATATTTATAGCAGCACTCTTTCTGGTGGCCAAAACCTAGAAATCAAGGGGATGCCCATCAATTGGGGAATGGCTGAATAAATTGTGGTATATGAATGTAATGGACTACCATTGTGCTATATGAAATGATGGACAGGAAGACTCCAGAGAGGCCTGGAAAGACTATATGAACTGATAATTGAGTGAAAGGAGCAGAACCAGGAGAACTTTATACACAGCAACAACCAAAATTGTATTGACCCGTTTTTCATGCTTTTCTTGCATCTCTCTCATTTCTCTTCCCAGTTTTTCCTCCACCTGTCTAACTTGATTTTCAAAATCCTTTTTGAGCTCTTCCATGGCCTGAGCCCACCAGACATCCACCTGGGATGTCTGGGATACAGAGGCCCTGCCCTCCATGTCTTTCCCTGATGGTAAGAATTGTTCCTCGTCATCATAATTGAAAGGTGGGAACATCTGTACCCCATCAAAGTAGCTTTCTATAGTCTTATTTTTCTTCCCTTTTCTGGGCATTTTCCCAGACAGTTACTTGACTTCTGATATTCCTGTCCACCCCTGCCTAGATCCACCCAGCTAGTGCTTGGGGTCTGAGATTCAAATGGGCTTTCTGCAGCAGGTGCAGCTGCTATTCAATGTGAGCTTAAGTTCTGGTGCTTGGGTGGGGGCAGGGCCGCCTCCCAGGCTCAGTTCCCTCAGGGGCTTTATGCAGAGACCTCCAGTAATGGCCCTGAACTTCTGCCTGCTGCTGGGGGAGTCCTGGGCCATTGCTGCCTCTGCCGCTGCCTCTGCCACTGCCTCCCGAAGGGGCCCAAGTCACATAGACACCCCGCTCCCCTCTCAGCCAACCCAGACGTCTCTCTCACTGACCTGTAGTACCTGTGGGTGGTACTACAGGTACCTACTGCGAAGGTCCCATCCCTGAAGCCTGCTTGGATCTGCTCCTCTGGGGCCACGTGGCCAGGGCAGCACAGGGGTGGACTCTGCTGTCTGGAGCGTGAGGGACCTTTGGGGATGGCTCTCCAGGGTTCTCTGGAACAGAGATCTTTTCCACTGTGTTTCTGCCTTGCAGTGCTCCAGAATTTGTGGGGAGTTCTTTTCACAGGAAATATATGGGCAGTGGGTTCGGAGCTAGCATACGTGAGTCTTTCTACTCCACCATCTTGGCTCCTCCTCTGAACAACGAAAATGTGTGAGAGAATTTTTTCTGATAGTCATAGCACTTCATTGCAATTCAAGGACTTAAAAAATTCCCAATGATCTCTTAAGGCAAAATATCTTCCACATCTGGAGAAAGAACTAAGGAATTCAATCACAGAATGTAGCAGATCATTTTCTTTTGTATTATGTTTTGGTTTGTTTTATGATTTGCCCCATTTATTTTAATTCTTCTATGCGTCTTGACTAAAGTGAAAATGTATTTAATAGAAATATATGTGTAGAACTTATATAAAATTGTATGTTGTCTTGAGAAGGGTGAGGGTAGGGAGCGGGGTTGGAGGGGGAGGGAGGGGGAAAAAATCTAAGTTATATGAAAGTGATTGTAGGACACTGAAAACAAATAAAACAATAAAAAATAATTAATCTCCCTACCCTCCCAAGTTAAAAGACTTCTGTGCCCCTTCTGTCGGCCTCACTGTTCTAGAATTTTTCTGGGTTCTTCAAGGTCAACAAGGGGAGGGCATTTAGAGTTTACTCTGTCATTTTGACTCCCAGAAGTTCAAGTAGATGACTTTCACACATGTAGTCAGTGGGCTGATAGCCCCAGGAGTATCCGCTGTTGCTACCATGGGCCCTGTGCTTCTCTCTCACCCAGCTCTACCAGACAGCTGTCCTATGCTGAGAATTTGGGAATCAGCACTGCTGCAAGGGATCCAGTTTGCCTGGGGCCATTCCCTATTCCACTATGACCAATATTGCACTGATTTGACCCATGAGGTATGCACTCCCACAGCTATGTGTAACAAATCCTCCCTTTCAGGCTGTCCTGGGCTGGAAATCTGCCACATTCCATCTCCTAGTGCATTCTGCTCTTCTACAATTTGTTCAGATTCACTTGTCAGAGGTATCTAACAGAATTTGTGGAGAGGCTCAGGTGAGTCCCCTCTTCCCTCCTCCCCACCATCTTGGCTCCACTACCCCACCCCACCCCAGTTTGAATTCTTTCTCTGCTGGCAATGAATACTTCATTCCTGGGGAAAAAAACTTTCATTAAATGCATGCTATTCTGTTCCAGCTATTATCTTACATCTCACTTACCTTTCTCTGCCAAGCTCTCATAACAAGCTATCCATACTTGCTGTTTCCATTCTTTGGCTTCCCACTTACTTCCAAACTCTGCAATCTTATTCCCAGTCTCATCATTCAAATGACATTGTGCTTTCCAAGATTAACAATGAATTTTTAATTGGCCAATTTGATGAAATTTTCTCAGTTCTCATTCTTCTTCATCTTTCTGTAACATTTCATTTTTCCATCTCCATTCTCTGTTCTCTTCCCAATATTCTGGGATTATTTTATTGTTCCTATTATATAATGTCAATTGTTCCCTCTTTGAAAATAGACTTTTTATTTCCCTTACTTCACCCTTTTTTTTATCATGTTGACTATTCCAGACCTCCTCTGTCCTCAAGATTCCATGCTATCCTCCCAATCATTTCTTTCTGTCAATAAACTAGGTTCATACTCTACTAGGGAAAGAAACAAACAAAAAAAAGGGCTCCTGCATTTTTTATGACACTGTTCTCTCTTAGTTCCCATTATACCTGTCAGAGCACTCTTCAACCTTCTTACTCACTCATCATAGATATCCTGTCCCTTGCTTGTGAGTATACTCCAGAGCTCTACCCTTTGTCTTTTTTTCTCTCTGTACTCACTTAGTGGTCACATCATTACCTAGGGGTGTAATTGTCATGACAGTGCCCATCACTTATATTCGTGTGTGCACACACATATGTGGGTGTATATGTGTATATGAATATACACACATACACAACTGCAATTCTCTCTTGAATCAGATATCACCAACACTCTATTAGACATTTTGAAATAAATGTAATATCAATATTTTAAATGAATGCATAAAATGGAACTCTGCACCACAACTCACTGAAAACAGAAAAGAAATGAAAAATCTCTCTTTTGTTTCACTTCTGTCAAGGATAGTATCATTTTTCCAGTCATCCAAGTTCATAATTTCAATGTGCTAGACTCCTTAGTTTCACTCACCCTAAAATTCAGATACGTGTTAAATTTTGCTATTATAACTTCCTCTTTATCTCTTCACTGCACATTTTTTCTTTCAATTTGCTTAGACATCATCATAGCTTATGACTTGATCACCTCTTAATTGACCTGTTAAAATCGTATTCTAATTCATGATTTCTCCTCATGCATGTTTTTACCCATTTCAATCTCTCTTATAGGTAGCTGCCAAAATGATTTTCCTAAAGTTTATGTCTAACCATATTGCTTTCCTACTCTATAAACTGCATAGATATCCAATTACTTCTATGATAAAATAAAAACTACTGTGTTTTACTTTTGTTTTCATACCTCTAGTATCAGTTACTGCACCTGGAATATTGAAAGTGCCAATAAATACTTAACTAAATAAGAGATTGATGTTGACATAATTTAATTTATACTTAAACATCTGCTCAATAATTTAGATCAGTCTTCCATGCTTAGATATGACTCTTCCTAGTAGAGAACACCAAAAATTTAGCTGGGTAGTATTTTTCAATTGTTTTTCTTATTTATTGTAATTATTTGTTTTCAGTGTTCTACAATCACTTCCATATACCTTAGATTTTTCCCCTCCTCTGTTACCTCCCCACTCCCTCCATGAGAGGGCATATAGTTTTATATAGGTTCTACACATACATTCCCATTAAACACATTAATCCTGTTGAATAGATAAATTAAAATGAATGAGTGAAATCACAAAAAAATACAAACAAAATACAAAAGAAAGTGATCTGCTTCATTTGTGGTCAAATTCCATAGTTCTTTCCCTGGATATGGAAAGCATTTTGCCTTAAGAGACCATTGGGAATTATTTAAGTCCTTGCATTGAAATGAAGTTCTAAATCTACCAGAAAAATTCCTCACACACTTTGGTTGTTGCTGTGTACCAAGTTCTCCTGGTTCTGCTTCTTCCCTTCAGCATCGGTTCATATAGGTCTTTCCAGGTCTTTGTGAAGTCTTCCTGTCCGTCATTTCATATAGCACAATGGTAGTCCATTACATTCATATACCATAGTTTATTCAGCCATTTCCCAATTGATAGACATCCCCTGGATTTCCAGTTTTTGGCCACCACAAAGTGAGCTGCTATAAATATTTTTTGAACATGTGGGACCCTTTCCCATTTTTATGATCTCTTGGGGATACAGTTCTAGAAGCAGTATTGCTGGGTCACAGGGTATGTACATTTTTGTAACCCTTTGGGCATAGTTCCAAATTGCTCCAACCAGAATGGATTGGATCAACTCACAGTTCCAAAAATAAATTAGTGTTCCAACTCTCCCACATCTTCTCCAACATTTATCATCTTCCTATTTTGTCATGTTAGACAATCTGATAGGTGTGATGTGGTATCTCAGAGTTGTTTTGATTTGCATCTCTAATCAGTAGTGATTTAGAACATTTTTTTCACATGACTATATATAGGTTTAATTTCTTCCTCTGAAAACTTCATATCCTTTGACCATTTATCAACTGGGAAATAACTTGTACTCTTGTACATTTGACTCAGTTCTCTGTATATTTCGGAAATGAGGCCTTTATCATAGACACTAACAGCAAAAATTCTTTCCCAGTTTTCTGCTTCCCTCCTAGTCTTGTTTGCATTATGTTTGTGCAAAAACTTTTCATGTTAATGTAATCAATATTATTCATTTTGCACTTCATAATGCTATCTCTTGTTTAGTCAAAAATTCTTCTTTTTCCATAAATCTGATAAATACAATATTCTTAGCTCTGCTAATTTGTTTATAGCATCAAGCTTTAAACTTAGATCATGTACTCATATGGACTTTATTCTTTTGTACTATTCTTTATTCTTTTGGACTTTGTCTCCTTTCCTCCACACTGTAATTCAGTTTCCCAGCAAATTTGTCAAATAGTGAGTTCTTATCCCAGAAACCAGGGTCCTTCAGTTTATCAAATAGTAGATTACTGTATTCATTGACTACTGTGTATTGCGTACCTAAACTACTCTACTGGTCTACCATTCTGTTTCTTAGCCAGTACCAAGTGGTTTTGATAATTGCTGCTTTATAATACAATTTGAGATCTAGTAGAGCTAGGCCACCTTCCCTAGCATTTTTTTTTCATTAATTCCCTTGATATTCTGGATGGTTTGTTCTTCCAGATGAATTTTGATATTCCTTTTTCTAGATCTAGAAAATAATTATCTGATAGTTTGAATGGTATGGCACTGAATAAGTAAATTAATTAAGTTAGAAGTGTCATTTTTGTTACATTACCTCAGCCTGCCCACTATCAACCCTGACAGGAATCAATTTTCCCTCTGAGCAAACCAGTACAAATCATTGCATATGTGATCATGTTATTGTAGACATATTAGCTATTGCATATCAAAAGTTATATTATGGGTCCTATAACTTCGTTCAACATGTCTGAAGTCCCATATTTTTCATGGGTTGCAACCTATCCTGATATCCAGCATGATTGAGTGACTTCTAACATCATTTCTGCATTAGGCAAACATACTGATCTTATTTTTTTCATTAAACTTGAATGGGGTTTGCAAATTTACAAGAGCAATGTCATTGTTTTTGTATTAGAATCATAACTTGGATGAGAAATTTTGTTTTCCACTTTATATCCACTCCACAGAATATCCCAGACTGCTTCAAAATTCCTTCAAATGTTGTCCAGTACTGGGGATTTGAAACAGATTCTTCCACACAGTGAGCTGTTGTTGCAACACATTCAGCAGTGATAACAAAGACACTATAGACATGGACACCTTGGACATGAAGGCTGACTTGCCATGGCAGTCCTCCAGAGCAGTATTTGTCCCACCAACTTCCCTCCTCAATCTATTCACCTTCATTTCTGCACCACATTTTATGAATCAGAGAGATATCAGTTTTTGAGAAACAAACATTATTATTGTAAAGTTTTTCATATAAATCTGCATTTCCAACATTCAGGTTTGACGCCATATAGCTTGTGATATCACTATCACATGTTATTCCTTGACTAGATTGAAAACTATTCAGGTCATACATCACATCTTTACATGATATCTTTCTGTAGGAATTATCCCAATCATCTTGGCATATAGGATACCAGGATTCAAATGAATAAACCTGAAGGATGAATTTTGGTTCAAGGAGGTGAATATGATGGTTCTCATCTTCACTACTGGGACAATGTGATATTCCATTATACCAATTAGTTCAACTGATACAAATTCCAGGGTTCCACATTCTGTTCCAGAATTTTGGTAGCTCTTTTTCACAAACTTCCAAAAAAAGATAGTTGTAATCAGAGCACCAATTAATATTACATTAATGCTAATGGCAATACATACGATTTTTCTAGCCCTTGAAGTAAACAGTCTCCTAGACGAAGAGTTTGGTTGTAAATGAACTGTTGCTGGTGTTAAAGTATGAGTGAGAATTCTTGGGGTGTACAGCTACACTGCTGAAGGATGACATGGAGCTGGGTAGGGTACATAAGCATCAGTATTCACAGTGTGCCCTACAGAAGAGTTTTCCAGTTGATAACTATGGTTTTCATAGTGCTCTCAATTTAAAGTCACTTTGGTTTTAACAACAACATTAGGCAATCTAAAATGTTTGGAGAATTCCCAATGAACATAATCCAGGTATCTTTGTCTACTGAGATTTTCAACGAAGAAACAACTAAAAGAGAAAATTTATTTCTCACAGTCAGTGCTACTCCAGGGGTAACTAATAATCCTGAAATTCTTAAGAAGAGCTAGGAGCTTTTATGCGTCTTCTACTTTGCCCTGAAAAAATACTCAGAATCATCTCCAGAGAGCAGAAAAAATCTTTTACGTTCCTTTATATCCCCAACACGATACGATACCTGGCCCATAGTTGGCACTAGAGAAATGAAGTGATTTGTCCAAGATCACATAATGAGAGGCCAAATCAGGACATGATTAGAAGATTCCACATGTTTCCTCGTAGAAACACATCTTTCTTATTTTTATTATTCATTGATTTCAATATTAGAAATAAAAGTTATTCAGGAAAAAATAATATTCAGGAAAATTATCTGAGAATTTAGTGGACTGCAATCTCACTATGAGTTAGCAATAGGATGTAGCAGCCAAAATACTATCAAGATCTTGGGCTTCATTAAAAGAGATCTAGCTTCCAGGAACAAGTCTCTGTGTATTCTGCTTGGGGAGAGAGCATTAGGAATCTTGGTGCTTCTGCGTGTGTGCGTGTGTGCGTGTGTGTGCGTGTGTGTGTGCGTGTGTGTGTGAGTGTGCGTGCGTTTGTGTGTGCGTGTGTGTGTGCGTGTGTGCAGGTGTGTGTGCGTGTGTGTGCGTGTGTGTGTGCGTGCGTGTGTGTGTGCGTGCGTGTGTGTGTGCGTGTGCGTGTGTGTGCGTGCGTGCGTGTGTGTGCGTGTGTGAGTGTGCGTGTGTGTGTGCGTGCATGTGTGTGCGCGTGTGTGTGCGTGCATGTGTGTGCGCGTGTGTGTGCGTGTGTGTGTGCGTGCGCGTGTGTGTGCGTGCGTGTGTGCGTGCATGTGTGTGTGCGTGTGTGTGCGTGTGCGTGTGTGTGCATGCGTGTGCGTGCGTGCGTGTGTGTGTGTACAGGTGAGGGAAATAAATTAAGGGTAAGTGATTTGCAGGTTCACATGGCAACTAAGTGGGGATAATGGGATTCAAACCTAGAATTTGAATTGAATCGAACTTTGGTTCAGTCCACAGTTTTGACAAATTTAAAAATTCAATTTGAATTAAAATGAAGTTTGAATCAAACCTAAGCCTAGTACACGCTGCCTTCCTCACGGGATTATTTTATCAATATGCAAATTATCTTTAAAAAAGCATTATAAAAATCTAAATTAGATGGACACAAAGTAGATATCTTTGGGTTCAATCAATTCTGGAAGACATTTTATTGTCAAAAATATATATATACTGCAATCTGTGGCCATGAAAGGACTATGTATATGCCTGAAATCACACTGAAATATTGTTATGAAGGAATGAGTGATTTGTGTTGTTTGTGCCACAATAATGTTAAACACAGTCAAAAGCCACTGCCAATCGAGTATTTTATATAAGGACAAGTTCACAAACTTTAGGTCTAGGCTATTTAATCATTTTAAAAATGTAGTGTTGTTACAAGGATTTTGATGAATTCTAGAATTACATCAAAGCCAACAGATGTATTTAGAAAAGAGAAAGTTTAATTTACATGAATTTGGTGTACAAATGTACTTTTAAATTTCACTGACTTTTCCTTTATTTTCCATTTTTGTCAGCATTTTCCCAGAACTGCACAAAAATATATATATGGGCACAGATGTTTCAACTGTTCAGAAGTCCTAATATTTAAATAAACAGATGGTGTGCAGCAGTTGGAATAGATGTGATCATTTACAATATATATAACTAGTTTATCTGTAAACTACCATTATTCATAGCATACATACTCCATTCTAAAGAAAAAAGAACCATAATTTTCAAAATTAGTAGCTTCCTTATAAATACAGGGGACTTTCACATTTAGAGAATACATTATACAGCTCAAAACCAATATGAAAAGCCATGAATATCATTCTATACTGATAGGAAAGGAAAGGGAAGAGGCATGTATAGGGGTGATGGTAGGAGGACTGAGAAGGACACATAAGAAACCAATGGACTTAAATGAGTATTCTTCTTTCTTTTCTTCCATTTCCCTTTTTCATTCAGGTTCTCCCAGAGTGAGGTGGATAAAATAATCATGGTAACATAGCATGTAGAGTCAGAGGTATCTTATGGATAGCTTAATCCAATTCCATTTTCCCCCATCCATTTACCAGTTAAATAAATTGAAACTTAGAGAGGTTATAGGACTGAGTAAAGATGACAGAAGTAGCATGTAGTAGAGCTTGTGTTGAAGCAATTAACTGTGGGGACCTTAATTTGAACCAATAAAAGAAAGGTCAGATGAGGGAAAGGAGAAAGCTGAAGAGACTTCAAGCTAAAAAATGAGGATGAAGGAAAGTTTTAGGGGTGGGGCTAGAGGGGAAAGATAGCAAGGCTAGAAATTTTAACTATAGAAGCCCTTTAAAATCACAAAGATACTGAAATCTTGTAGAAAGTGAAGAGGTCAGTATATTAAGGAAGGACTTGAATTATATGATGGAGAAAGAGGGGGTGAACCTAAAGAAGAAAGAAGAGCAGTAAAAGTCAGTGAGAAGTAAAGAATAAGACAACCTCTCCTTCTTTCTCTTTTGCAGATAAGGTTTGTTGTTATTGAGTGGTTATTTAGTCATGGTTGACTCTTCCTGACCCCATTTGGAGTTTTCTTGGCAAAGATACTGGAGTGGTTTGTCATTTTCTTCTCCACCTTATTTTACATGTGAGGTAACTGAGGCAAGTAGCCTTTAGTGACTTGCCCAAGGGCCACACAGATAGTTCCTGATGTCACATTTGAACTCATATCTTCTTGAGTACAGTCTTTCTACTCTGTCCATTGAATCACCTAGTTGCCCATGCAGATAAAGTTATGGGGAGAGAAAGAAACCAACTCAGACAGGGAGGTAAGAGATGTCTTCTGGACAGAGATAAAATTCTGTGACTAGTAAAAGATAGAATGATTGTAAGAGGAAGACACTTTAGGGTTAATGGAATATGAAATCTTTCCCATCTATTAATACCTATGTAACCACATGTGTCTCCTTTTCCCTTGGAACAAGAGCCATGTTCCAAAGTCAAAAAGTCCACAGGTATTTCGTTCATGGATGTCTTGCTGCTTTGAACTTCAGTTCAGTTCACAGATATGACACATCCCACCCTAAAATCACTTAGAGCTTTGTTCACCTTTCCAATTAAGTTGCTGAGGCAAGTAGATTTCCAAGCTTCTCAGTGCTAAGCCAATCAGATGCTGAGTTTTTGTTTGAAGACCACATATATTGCTTGAGAGAACAGGAAGAGGCAGAAGAGGAGGGAGGAACTTGCCCAAAGGAACTTGTCTGTGGGGAAGCTTGTTCTCAGGGAGCCTGGACAAAAAGAACTCTTAAGATGTTGGTCCATCCTTGATTACTGATGTGTACAAATATTTTTGTGACTTTATTAAGTTTTGCCTTCTGGTATCTCAATAGTGATGTTCCAAATAAATGTTTTGGTTTGATCTTAAATGAAGAGAACTTATTATGGTTTGTGACTCAACCCTGGAAATACATGTGTATATTCATAACAGCTACTATGAATATTGCATTGGCATTACAGACATATAGAATATAGGTGAGCTTATTAGTAATTCAGCTGGGTTGCAGAGAGCACAGTACAGTAGTTAGACAAATGAGGTTGAAATCTGTAGGTGAGTAGTTATGGATTACTAGAATGTCAATCAAACTCATAAACAGAAACAGTTTCACATTGACAGATGGTGACTGAATAACAGGCATTAGTAATGTAGGAGGTGCGAATTTGTTCTCCCTGGAAAGGGAAAAGTGTGAGTTGATGAAACCTCTCTGAGTCCTGTGACCCAATTCAATGGGCATATTTTAGTATCTGTTATAGGACAAGCACTGGACTCAATGATGAGGATACAAAGACAAAAGAAGGAACAGCTCCTTCAAGGAGCTCAAATTTGCTGGGAGGATACAAGACATAAAAGAAGCATAGCATTATTTTCATGAAGGGGAAGTATCAACAGGTAGGAGGATCAAGAATGCTTTCCAATAGGAGGTGGCTTAAAGAAAGTTTGCTATTCAAAGAGGTAGGATAAGGAGGGAGGATGTTCCATATAGGAGGGATCACTTTTGCAAAGGTACATGTGTAATTAATGAAATGTCATCTTGAATTCATTGTAATTATAGCCTTAATGTAGGGAAGTTTTTCTAAATCTAGTCATAACCTCCCAATGGGATACTTGTGATAATTGATAAAGCACTGAAATTACAGTTATGTGAGCTGGGGTCCCCATCAGAAATATACTATGTGACCCTGAACAAGTGATATCCTCTCTGAGCCTTAGCCTTCTCAAATATAAACTAGGAATGATGCTTACAATACCCTAGAACAAAAGGTTTTTGTCTAGAAAGTACTATGGAAATTTGAGATCTTGCTGACATTTAGGAACCAGAAATGTAACATGAGATGAAATTATCTTGCTCATTGCTTGAGAAAATGAGGGAGGGTTGGAATCCAAGATCTCTGATATGTCGATATAGACATGGGGCATTGACTTTATGGTAATTCGTACACTAAAGCATACAGAAGTTGTAAGGTTTTATCTTCCATCTTTATCTGGCCATTAGCTTTGTTTTAGGCTCTATATAACACAGCTCTGTGCCTTGCACCTGCCATCCATGCCAAGCAAATAAAGCAGCTGCCATGTTCTTGTAGGGAATGTTGGCAGAAGAATGGACCAGATATTAACGATAGTTATGAGGACTCAATTATGAAGTCCTCTCATGGAAGAAAATGTATAGGGAGGGGGTGGAGCCAAGACGGTGGAGTAAAAGTAGGGATTTGCTAGAGCTCTATCCCCAAACCCAGCCAAATATCTCTAAAAAGTGACTTTAAACAAATTCTGGGGCTTCAGAATCCATAGAATGATAGAGTGAAGCAAATCTCAAACCCATGAAAACCTTCAAGGTCTATGGGAAACATCTGTCATGCTAGTTAGGAGCAGAGTGCAGTCTAGTGTGGACCACATCAACACAGAGGGGATGTGAGAAAGTTTCAGGGAGACTGAATGCTGGCACATGTGGCTGTTTCCAGACTTCAAAATGCCAAAACAAAGAAGACAAATAGGAAGGTCAGAGGGAAAAGCCTGTTGGACTTGTGTGAGGGAGTAGAGTGGTCTGGCCCCAGCCCCAAGGCACTGAAAAAAATAATTTCTTAAAAACTAGAATAGAGCAGATGGAAGGTAGTTACTTTATGAAAAATTAGGAAATTATAAAACCAAAAGAATGAAAAAATAGCAGACAATATCTCATTTGAAAAACAACTGAATTGGAAAATAGATTCAGGAGAGACAATTTAAAAACTTTTGGACTACCCAAAAGCCATGATTTAAAAAAAAAAGAGTCTGGACTTCATCTTTCAAGAAATTATCAAGGAAAACTGCCCTGATACTCTAGAACCAGAGAGTGAAAGAGAATTGAAAGATTTACCTTCCTGAAAGAGATCTCAAAAGGAAAAGTTCTAGGAATGCTGCAACCAAATTCCAGAGCACTCAGGTTAAGGAGAAATATTAAAAGTAGCCAGAAAAAAAATAACAAAACAAACAATTAGAGTATTGTGTAAACACAAGCAGGCTAAGAATTAGGATCCAGCAGCTTCTGCATTAAGGAGTGAAAGGGCTTGGATTATGTATGATATTCCAGAAGTGAAAGGAGCTAGAATTAAAACCAAGAATCACCTATACAGCAAAACTGAGAAAAATATTTCAGGAGGAAAATGGTCATTCAATGAAATAAAGGACTTTTAAGCATTCTTGATGAAAAGACCAGAATGAATAGAATATCTGACTTTCAAACACAAGAATCAAGAGCAGCATGGAAAGGGA
Source organism: Bettongia penicillata ogilbyi (assembly GCA_023548195.1). Taxonomy (NCBI): domain Eukaryota; kingdom Metazoa; phylum Chordata; class Mammalia; order Diprotodontia; family Potoroidae; genus Bettongia; species Bettongia penicillata. Next base: position 3,416,674 of record JAJHZJ010000130.1, on the reverse strand, counting down.
AATGGGAAAGAGAAATCATAAGGGACTGTTTACATTCCTTCATGGAAAGACAATATTTGTAACAATTTCTCAGTAATAGGGTGATTATACATATATATATATATATATATATATACATATATATGTGTGTATGTGTGTGTGAGTGTGTGTGAGTCTATGGTTATGTATGTATATATAATATAAAGGGATTATAGCTAAAAAATTAAAATAATAGTATTAAGGGTGAGAGAAGAATATATTGGGAGAAGGAGAAAGGGAGAAATAGAATGGGGTAAATTATCTCTCACATAAAAGAAGTAAGAAAAAAGTTTCACAATGGAGAGAAGGGGAAGGTGAGAATGAATGAGTGAACCTTCCTCTCATTGAATTTGGCATAAGGAGGGAATAACATGCACATTCAATTTGGTATGAATATCTAGCTTACACTACAGAAAAATAGGGGGAGAAGGGTAAAGCAGGGACTAGGTGAGATGGTAGAAGGGAGGGCAAATAGGAGGAGGTGTAATTAGAAGTAATCATTTTTGCAGAGGGTCAGAGTCAAAAAAGAGAAGAGAATGAATTGGGGGAGCAGTATAGGATGGAAGGAATATAGTTAGTCTTTCACAACCTGACTCTTATGGTAGTGTTTTGCATGACAACACGTGCATAACCTATACCAAATTGCTTGCCTTCTCAATGGGGGGTGGGGAGAGAGGAAGGGAAAGAAGTTGGAACTCAGTTTTCAAAACGAATGTTAAAAAATGTCTATACATGCTGCTGGGAAATAAGAAATACAGGCAATGGGGTATGGAAATCTATCTTACCCTACAAAAAATAAAGGGAAAGAGGATAAAGGAAGGGAGGCATGTGATAGAAGGGAGGGCAGTTTGGGGAAATGGATAATTGGAATGCATGCTGTCTTGGAGTTGGCCAAGGGGAGAGATGGGGAGGAAATTTGGAACTCAAAATCGTGTGTAAGTGAACGTTGAAAACTAAAAATTGATTAGCTAAAAATAAATTTCATTTTGTCTGCTTCAAATAAATTATTTCTTTAAAAAAGAAAATAGTGTTACCAAACTCTGATGCCCAACTCTCCTTTCTTTTTTAATTACTCAAAAAGTTCTGTTCTGATATGTAATATTATAGTATATTCTATTATGTAATGACTATTAATAAATATTTCTCTGTGAAAAAAAGGTATAGGGACTTTTGCTTTCCTCACAATGTGCATACACTTCAATCTCCTGGTCATGTGAGAAGGGAAGGCAGAACTCTCCTGGGGTAATCTCATTTTGAAAGAAGAGTTTACTGATTTTAGTATCTTTCTAATTGTAGAATAAAAGAGAAATTTTTAAAATCATGGTCACTTGAAACATTTATTTCTTATTGAAAGGAGTCATGGTATAGTTGTGAAGGCACTGAGCATGTAATCAGGAAAAAAACTGGGTTCAATTTCCCCTTTAGAAACATCTTATGTGAAAATGGACATCATTTATATTGTTAAATATTTCTCAATTATTGAGGAGTATTGCAGCTTTAAAATAACATTCAGATTGTGTGTTTGACACCTCTGAGTAGGGATGAGATAACAGTGAGGATTTGGCTGGTATGAAATGATAAAATTTTTGATGTCCAAAGTTAAAAGGCATCTTAGAGGCCAAAGACTCCGTTCCCTACCTGCAGCATGAACTCCTGCTGTCCCTGGCAGGTGACCAGAGTCTCCAGTTAAAGAGCTCCAGGGACAAACCATCACATGACAGGTTATTTCATTTTTGGACAGTTACATTTTTTCAGGAAATATTTCTTTTACACTCAGTTGAAAATGGCCAGATTAGAACTAACATTGATTAGTCCTTAGTTCTTCTTTCTAGGGTCAAGAAGAATAAGATTTTTTTTCTATTTTTCACATAACATCTCTTCAAATACTTTAAAACAAAGACCATATCCCTCTTGTATCTATCTTTCTACAAATTAAACACTCCAGTTTCTTATGCTGATATTCAGTCAAGTCCCCATGGAACCCCATAGCATGCCATGGGATTTTCTTGGCAAAGATACTAAGGTTAGTTTGCCATTTCTTTCCCAGTGGATTAAAGCAAGCAGAGGTTGCATGATTTGCCCAAAGTCACACAGCTAGCAAATATCTGAGACCATATTTGAACTCACTTCTAGCCTGACTTCAAGCCCAGCTCTCTAACCAATGAGTCACCCCACTACCCTCTAGTTTTTTATACAATTCTTTAAATGTTATGCTTTTTAATCAGCTCCAAATTCTGTCTTCTTCTTTATCTATATCTTTAAAGAATACTGGTAAATATTTAACTACTAGTTCTCCAAACCAGTATGTTCAATTTTAATCTGAATTATTAACATTTCTTTAACATTTTCTTAGGTTTAGACAACCAGGGAAGAAAAAACAACTGACTTAAAATGTTTGCTGATTTATTTGGAGCAAACACTCCCAAAGAAAACTTTGCAATCTACTATCAAGCTGACTCCCAGGACACCACTGTTAATCTCAAAATGTAGAACTGAAAATAATAAAGAAATTTATTAGTCAGATGAGAATACACTGGGAAGGGAGGGGAGAAGAGAGTTATCTCTGTCTTTCTGGGCACTTTATTTTAGATAATGTTATCCTGATATTTAACGGCTTAATATTTTTTTAGGAAACTATGAGAACTACACAATAAAAATATAAGAATGGGTTGTTTGACAAGAGAGACTTTTTAAAATAGTATCCTTTTTTTCCTCAATTGCATATCAAGACAATTTTTAGCATTCATTTTTACAAGAGTTTGAATTTCGAATTTTTCTCCCTCTCTCCCTCTCTTCACCTCTTCTGAACATGGTAGGCAATTTTATTTCCATATTAGTCACAGTTGTGAAAGAAGAAACAGATCAAAAGGGGGAAAACATAAAAAAAGAATAAAATAAATGAAAAGTTAATGCTTTGTTTAGTATTCAGAGTCCATCATTTCTTTATCTGAATGTGAATAACAGCATTGTTCTTCCTCAGTCCTTTATGCTTGTCTTGGATCATTGTGTGACTGAGAAGAAATGAGTAATTCATAGTTGATCAGCACACAATGTTGCTGATATCTGCTCATTTCACTTTGCGCCAGTTCACAAAAGTCATTCAGGGTTTTCTGAAATCTGCCTGTTCATCAGTATTCTAGCACATTCATAGTATTCCATTACATACATATACCAGCTTGTTTAGCCACTCCCCAATTGATGAGCATCCCTCAGTTTCCGATATTTTACCACAAGGAAAGGAGCTTTTTTATCTCTGGGATACAGAACTATTTGTAGTATTGCTGGATCAAAAGGTTGTCCTTTTGGGCATAGTTCTAAATTGCTTTCCAGAATGGTTGGATTAGTTCACAACTCCACAAACAGTGCATTAGTATCCCAATTCTCCCACATCCAATATTTATCATCTTCCTTTTTTGGCATATTAGCTAATCTGATAGATTAGGTTATCTGAGGTGGTAACTCAAAGTTGTTTGAATTTGCCCTTCTCTAATAAAAAGTGATTTAGAATTCTTCTTGATATGCCTGTAGATATCTTTGATTCTTTACCAAGAACTGCATGCTCATATCTTTTCACCATTTATCAATTGGGGAATGTCTTGTATTCTTATAAATTCAGTTCTCTCTGCATTTGAGAAATAAGGATGATTCTGATTTATGAACCACTCTGCTATCCTCTTTCATTTTATGGGAAAGTTTTTCCCATTCCCATTCACAGCTATGATTTCTAAATGTGTATTTCTCTCCATCCTATTTTTTCCCCCTGTTGTCCTCCTCGACAGAGTTTTGCTTCTATCACCTCCCCTAGTCTATCCTCTCTTTTGTCAGTGCTCCACCTTTTACTTAACTTGCTCCCCTCCTACTTTCCTGTCAAGGAAGACATATTTCTATATTCAAACAATAGTGTATATTATTCCCTCTTTGAGCTAATACTGATGAGAGTAAGGTTCAAGAAATGCCCATAGTTCACCCTCCCATCTTTCCCTCCACTGTAATGGGTTTTTTTGCAATACTTCACGGGAAATAATATACCCCATTCTAGCTCTCCCTTCCTTCTGCACCCAGTATACTCCCTTTCCTCATCCTTCAATTGTTTTTATGTCATTCATTCAAATTCACCTTCTACTCATACTCTCTCTCTCTCTCTATGTATATTCCTTCTAGCTGTACTCTTAGTGGTACAATTTATAAGAATTATCAGGATCATCTTTCCATGTAGGCATGGAAACATTTTAGCTCCAATTCAAAGATTCCTTTTCCCATTTTACCTCATTAGGCTTCTCTTGGATCTTTATATTGGAGATCAATTTTTTTCTTCGATTCTCATCTTTTCCTTATGAAAGCTAGAAATCCTTTTCTTTCATTGAATGAACTTTTTTTCCCTTGAAGTACTGTGCTTAATTTTACCAGGTAGGAAATACTTAGTTGTAGCTGTAATTCTTTTACTTTCTAGAATATCATGTTCTTTGACCTTTCATCTTTAATGCTGCAGCAACTAATTCCTATATAATTTTGATTGTTGCTCCCCAAAATTTGTATTGTTTTTTTTAGCTACTTACAATGTTGTTGTTCTTGTTTTTCTTAACTGGATAGTTCTGAAATTTGGCTATGATATTCCTTAGATTTTTAAAATTTATTTTGGGATTCTTCATTTTTGATTCATTTGCATATGTAAGAAAAATTGATTAATTATTGAGTTTTTCTTTTGTTTTCAACATTTATTTCCACAAGATTTTGAGTTATAAATTTTCTCCCTATCTCTCCCCTCTCCCACCCAAAGAGGGATGCATTCTGACTGCACTTTTCCCCAATCTGCCATCCCTTCAATCACTCATCCCCATTTCTCTTATTCCCTTCCATTTTGTTTTTCTACAGGGCAAGATAGATTTCTATAACCCTTTGCCTGTATATCTTATTTCCCAGTTATATGTAAAAACAATTTTTATCATTAATTTTAAAATTGTGATTTCCTTCTTCTCTCCATTTCTCTCTCTCCATGCATGCTCATTGAGAAGGGAAGCAATTCAATATAGTTATATGTGAGTAGACATAAAAAACTCTTCCATAAGTGTCATGTTGTGAAAGATTAGCTATATCCCCCTCCATCCTTTCCTGTCTCAACATTTACTCTGTTCTCTCTTTTGATGCTGTCCCTCCTGAAATATTGTTTGCTTCTGATAACCCTCTACCCCAATCTGCCCTCCTTTCTATCATCTGGCCCTCTCTTATCACCTCCTCCCCCCCACACACACTTTTCATTAACATTCATTAACATAGATTTTCATACCCAGTTGAGTGCGCATGTTATTCCCTTTTTAAGCCAAATCCAATGAGAGTAAGATCCACTCATTCCCTCTCACCTCCCTCCTCTTCCCTTCCATTGTGAAAGCTTTTCTTTGCCTCTTTTATATGAGATAATTTGTCCCATTCTACCTCTCCCTTTCTCTTTCTTCCAGTACATTTCTCTCTCACCCCTTAATATCATCCCTTTATATTCAACTCATCCTCTGCTCTCTGCTCTCTCTCTCTAAATATATATATATATAATTATAATAATATATAATATAATATATAATAATTATAATATGTATATATGTAATCAACCATATAGATAGATAAGTAGAAATAGATAGATAGCTCCTAACTATCCTAATGATGAGAAATGTGTCATGTGCTACAAACATCTTTTCATCTAGGAATATAAGCAGTTCAAATTTAATAAGTCCCTTATGATTTTCCTTTCCTGTTTGTCTTTTCATGCTTCTCTTGTGTCATATTTGAAAAAAATATTTTCTACTCCACTCAGTTCTTTTCATCAAGAATTCTTGAAAGTCCTTTATTTCATTGCATGCCCATTTTTTTTGTCCTGAAGTATTATACTCAGTTTTCCTGGGTAGATGATTCTTGGTTTTAATCCTAGCTATTGACCTCTGGAATATCATACTCCAAGCCCTCAAATCCCTTAATGTAGCAGCTACCAAATGTTGTGTTATTTTAATTGTTTTTCCACAATATTTGAATTATTTCTTTCTGGCTGCTTGCAATATTTTCTCCTTGACCTGGGAACTCTGGAATTTGGCAACAATATTCCTATAAGTATTCCTTTTGGGATCTCTCTTTCAGGATGTAACTGGTGGATTGTTTCCATTTCTATTTTACCCTTTGATTCTAGAATATCAAGGCAATGTTCCTTGATAATTACATGAAATATGATATCTAAGTTCTTTTTTGATCATGGCATTCATATGGTCCAATAATTTTTTAAGTATCTATTTTCCAGGTCAGTTGTTTTTCAAATGAGATACTTCACACTGTCTTCTTTGTTTTCATTATTTTGGTTTTGTTTTATAATTTCTTGATTTCTCATAATGTCTTTACCTTCCATTTGTTCCATTCCAAATTTTAAGCAATTATTTTCTTCAGTGAGCTTTTGGACTTCCTTTTCCATTTGACCAGTTCTGCTTTTGAAGACATGCTTCTCCTCTTTGACTCTTTGGACCTCATTTGCTGTTTGGGTTAGTCTATTTTTTAACGTGATTTTTTTCTTCAATATGTTCTTGAGTCTCCTCTAGCAAGTTGCTGACTTATTTTTCATGATTTTCTTGATTCAGTATCATTTCTCTTCCCTACTTTTCCTCTACTTCTGCTTTCCTCTACTTCTTTTATTTGACTTTCATTTACTTGATCCATCATAGTAACAAAAATCTATACCCAATAACAATGCAGAAAACAACACCATCTCCAAGCTTTTCCTCTGCTAGGCTTCCCACAAACCAGCTCCATTAAACAAATCACGAGCAGGCCCACTTGAACAGAATCACAAACAAGTCTCTTCATTCACACTTGCCAGTTACCTACTTGCCTGCATTCTTCTTAGCTCTGACTAGACTCTGGTCAATTTCCTCTCACCTCTGCTATAGCTCCACCTCTTCCTGTTCCACCCTTCCTTTTGCAATTGCTCTGCAAATTCCTCCTACCACAGGCTTCCATGAGACCCAGGAAGGTCACATGAGCTTATTAATGAATGGGAAAGATCTTTCCATTTAAATTGCCATTACACCAGCCTGTGAGCCTTCATATTTTTCTTGATCTTTGGATATAGGAGGTTTGACACTGTTGTGTCCTTCTGGTTGTATATTTTGACCTTCTTTGTCACTCAAGATTCTGTAGTCTTAGCTTTTTTTTTTCATTGTTTGCTAAATTTCCAGGCCAATTACTTGAGTTTTCAACTCCGTTAGGGTACACTCTGTTTTCAGTGTGGAGGATGGACTGTCCCAGTCTTTACGGGTTTTGTGCAACTGCTTTCAGAGACACTTCTAGGGCCCCATAAATTTTCAGATTTTCCAAGGTGATATGATCAAAGGAGAAGTGTTTACTCCTCTCCTGGCCTATATTTTGGTCTGTGAGTGACCACAAGTACTCTTTTCTGCCTTGAAACTGTGAGGAGGATTCCCTGTACAGTTGGTAGCACAAGCTCTGCCACACCTTTACTCCTCTTTGCACTAGGACTGTGACCCAGATCCAAGCAAGGGCAAAGCGAGACAATCTTGACTTCACACTAGCAATGATGTCTCTGCAGTATCCCTCTGATCAGCCACTCAGTCCCCCTTTGTCTGTAGTCTAAGAGCTCCAGAGGCAGCTTCTGCTGACATTGCACCAACCACCTAAGGACTGGGCCTGGGTCATGCTCCTCTCTAACTCAGATCTGACAGACCTTTGCTACTGACCTTCTGAGATTTCTTCAGCATTTATGAGTTGACAAAGTCTGGAAACCACCATATCTGTCAGTGATTCATTCCCTTGAGACCTGCTCCAGGTTTCCTGGGACTCATTGTGTGCATTTTGCACTAGACTGCCCTCCTCTCCTAGCCCAGTATAGTAGATCTTTCATATCCACTTTTCAAGTTGTGTTTGGCTGGAAATTTTGTAGGTCTCTTGTAGGTTCTTCTTCTCTAGAATTTGTTTAGAGTTATTTTTTCCAGGTATTGATAGGAGTTTGGGGTGGACCTCAAGTAAGTCCTTGCTTTTACTCTGCCATAATTGCCAATTTTGGGGTTTCTTGCCTGAGGTCATAGGTGGGTTCTTTAATGTCTATTTTGCCCTCTTTTTCCAGGATATCAGGACAATTTCCCTTGATATTTTCTTGAAAGTTGCTGCCTTGGCCTTCAAATTAATTATGGTTTTCTGGTAGTCTAATGGTTTGGACTTTGTCTGTCCCCAATCTGTTTTTTCTAGGTCAGGTATTTTCCCAATAAATTATTTTACATTTTCTTCTATCTTTCCATTCTGTTCAATTTATTTGCTTGATTTTTGAAGTCTCAAAGACTCTTTGGGTGGAGCCAAGATGGCAGCATAAAAGTATGGACATGCTATACCTCTCCCTCCAAACTGCTCAAAAAAACCTGTAAAAAATGACACTAAAAATTCTAGAGCAGCAAAAGCCACAAAGGAACAGAGAGAAGCAAATTTCCAGCCAAAGACAATCTAGAAGATCAACCCAAAGGTTCTATTATACAAAGCTGGGAGCAGAATATAACTTGGGGAAGACTGTGTCCATATGGAAGGAGCTAGAACTGGCTCTTAGGGGATTGAATGTCTGGTGGTTGCTGATGTTTTCAGTTCTCTCAACCTACAAATGCCAAAGACAGCATCAAAGGTCAGTGAGAAAGGTCTCTCACCTGACTTAGAGGAAAGCATGGTCTGATTCCAGCCCTAGCTCCACCCAAAATTCCTTGCCCCAACCTCAAGATAGTGGCAGCCACTGCTGAAATAGAGGCTTCTTCTAGAGCCCTGTCCTTAACACAGAACTCAAAAGTCAAGTAATTAACTGGGAAAGTGAGCAAACATGGGGAAAAGAAAGATACTATAGATTCATACTTTCTCAGTGAAGAGGTGCTTTCTTACATCATGATGATGATGATGAGGAAGATCAATACATACAAGTAGAAGACAACAAAGCCAAAGCCTCTGCATCCAAAGCCTCCAAGAAAAACATGAATTGGTATCAGGTCATGGAATAGCTCAAAAAGGATTTTGAAATTGAAGTAAAAGAAGAAGAGGAAAAATTAGGAAGAGAAAAGGGAGTGATGTGAAAATCTCATGAAAAAATGAGTTAACAACTTGCTAAAGGAAACCTCTCTAAATGCTGAAGAAAACAACAGCTTTAAAATTAGACCAACAAATACAAAAAGAGGTCCAAAAGCTCACTGAAGAAAATAATTCCTTCAAAATTAGAATGGAGCCCCAAAGGGGATAAAAGGTGAGAAAATTTGGAACCCAAAAATTTGTGAAAATGAATGTAAAAAGTTAAATAAATAAATAAATTTAAAAAGAAAAAAAAATTAGAATGGAGCAAATAGAAGCCAATGACACTATGAGAAATCAAGAAATTATAAAGCAAAACCCACAGAGTGAAAAAATACAAGGCAAGGTGAAGTATCTCACTGGAAAAAAAAAAACTGATGTGGAAAATAGATCCAGGAGAGAGAATGTAAAAATTATTGGACTACCTGAAATCCATGACCAAGAAAAGAGCCTACATATCAACTTTCAAGAAATTATCAAAGAAAACTTCCTCAATATTCTAGAAGCAGAGGATAAAATAGAAATGGAAAATATTCACCAATCACCTCCTGAAAGAGATCCCAAAAATAAAATTCCTAGGAATATCACCACCAAATTCCAAAGTTCCCAGATCAAGGAGAAAATATTACAAGCACTCAGAAAGAAGCAATTCAAGTATTACTGAAACACAACAAAGATAACAGAAGATTTAACAGCTTCTACACTAAGGGACTGGAGGGCTTGCAATATGACATTCTAGAGGTAACAAAGGTGATAGGTTTAAAACCGAGAATCACCTACCCAGTAAAACTAAATATCATACTTCAAGAGGAAAAAAATGGAACTTCAATGAAATAGAGGACTTGTAAGAATTCTTCTTGAAAAGACCAGAGCTGAAAAGAAAATTTGACTTTCAAATACAAGAATCAAGACAAGCGTGAAAAGGTAAACAGGAAAGAGAACCCATAAGAGACTTATTAAAATTGAACTGTTTAAATTCCTACATGGAAACATATTTGTAATTCATGAGATCTTCCTCAGCATTAGGATAGTTGAAGGGAATATTTTTGTATGGGTGTGGATGTCTGTGTAGGTGGGTGTGGATGTGTGTATATGTGTATATATGCATATATACATATATATATATATATACACACACACATGTATATACATATGTGTGTGAGAGAGAGAGAGAGAGAGAAAGAAAGAGAGACAGAGACAGAGAGAGAGAGAGAGGAAGAGGAAGAGAAGGCACAGGATGAGCTGGATATGAAGGAATGCTATCTAAAAAGAACTAAATGTTGAGAGAAATGTACTAGGAGAAAGAGAATGGGAGAGGTGGAAGGTAGTAAATCATCTCACATAAAAGGGCAAGAAAGAGTTTTTAAATGGAGGGGAAGAACAGGAAGATAAGCAGGAATAAGGGAGGCTTCCTCTCATCAGATTTGGCCAGACCATGCTTTTCTCTCACATAGATCCCACATAGTTTTTCTTCTACCTCTTTATATGATTCTTAAGGTCCTTTTTGAGCACTTCTTCAAGCTCTTTCTGAGCTTGACACTACTTCCTGCTTTTCTTTGTGACTTTGCCCATAGGTATTTTGACACTGTTGTCCTCTTCTGAATTTGTGCCTTGATCTTCTTTATTAACATAATAACTTTCTAAGGTCAAATTCTTTATCTGTTTTTTTTTTCTCAATCTTTTGTCATTTTTCCTTTCTTTTATATTTGAGCTCTGCTCTGTCTCAGGTTTCTTGTGCCACTGTTGGCTGGCTCTGACTATTTACCTTCTGCTACCATGATGTTGTCCTGAGGCCCATAGGGAATCCATGTGTCTGATGTTGTGCTGAGTGGGTGGGTTAGGGTCTGGCAGATGCTGCTTGAGGATGTAATGTTCTGGCAGCTTATCAGGTGCTGAACCAGGATTTTAGTACTGGTATCTGGCATTTGCGACTGGTGGTGTATTTCTACCTTTCCTTAGGGCTACACTGAGGCATGTGGAAGTATCACCACTAGAAGTTGCCTGTTTGCTTGTAGCTATGTTGAAACATATGATGGTCAGGCTGCTAGAAGCTACCCATTACCCTGGTTATGCTGAGGCCTGTGGAGGGTCCTGATGTCAGAATTTGCCTGTTTCACCACACTAAGGATCAGGATCTCCTGCTATTTGTTGAGGAGGGGCTTGATGATGGCTTCTGGTTATGAATTTTGCTCCCCTTTTACCAGAGTGAAACTTTCCTTCCAATCACCCAAATTTATTGCCTTTGTGCTGGTTCTATTGTTCCATGATCCATTTGGGGGTACAATTTTATGGCAGTTTGGAGATGAACATGGGCAAGTTATGGCAATTTACTGTTTACTCTACCACCTTGGCTCCAAGAAGTCCCCTTGGCAAGAGACTCTTTTGAAAGTTCCTGAGTAATATTCTCTTTTCTTTTCTTTTTTTTTTATGAATCCTTGAATCCATAGTAAAGTGGTTTTGTTGAAGTCAAGAAAAATAACATGAGATATTCTTGGAAGGTTTTCATGGGTAATATGAAGGGAATCTTTTTTATCTATCCCTAATCATGCAGAAAGTTCAAATTTTTTAGGACTAGTAAAATAATTTAGCACATTACTCATAATTCAACTAGAGAAACTGAGATTAAAATTGTTGACATTACCACAGGAATCCAACTCTCAAAGCCTGCCCATCTACAAGATAATACAATTAAATCCCTGAAGGGATTCTTAATATGTTTCACATAGATTCAGCTTGTTCTGATTTTAGAATCCTTTTTTTTTTTTTTTTACATTTTCTGCTAGGTTTTTTTTTTCCTATGATGAATATAAATAAACTAGGAACTATTTTCATTTGGTAGCACCAGTTACAAATTGTGTTCTCATAGTAAAAAAAAAATTAATCCAAGAAAGAATTATATTCCAAATGTTACTGTCAGATACGCATATGCTACCTTCGAATGTTAACTAAAGTTAAGTTCTTTGCCTTGTATAACTGTGAGAAAACTAAATAGAAGGACACAAATAATTTTGTTTAATTGAACTGAGAAACAGTAATTAAGGGAATGCCAGAAAAAAAATGAGGATGAGAGGTTAAAACCCTGAACATAAATAAAATTTTGAAAAAGTTCATTATCATTTCTGTCTTATCAAAAACTATAATAGCAAAAATTGTTATAATTAGTTGAAAAGATGCACGCATAAATTGATGTATTTTAAAGGACATAACATTTTCAACAGAACATCAAAATAGAGACATCAATGACAAAGAAATTTTGAAATATTATAAGAACCTAGTTGCCACCTTATGCCAATTTTTGTTTTTTTAATTTATTTTTCATTTTCAATGTTCATTCCCAAAAGATTTTGAGTTTAAAATTTTTCCCCATCTCTCCCCTCCACCCACCACAAGACAGTGTGCATTCTGATTAACTCTTCCCCCAATCTGCCCTCCCTTCTATTACATCCCTCTCTTCTCTTATCCCGATTCCCTCTATTTCTATTTAAGTAGGGCAAGATAGATTTCTATACCCCATTGCCTGTATGTCTTATTTCACAGCTGCATATAAAAATAATTTTTAACATTTGTTTTTAAACTTTGAGTCCCAATTTTTTTCCCTTGCTTTCTCCCTACCCATCCTCACTGAGAAGACAAGCAATTCAATATATGTTATACATATGCAGTTATGCAAAAGACTTCCATAAAACTCATGTTGTGAAAGGCTAACTATATTACCTTCTATCCTATCCAGTCTCACACTTATTCTATTCTCTCTTTTGACCCTATCCCTCCTTAAAAGTGTTTACTTCCAATTATTGCCTCCTCCCATTTGCCCTCCCTTCTATCATTCCCCCCACTCCACTTATCCCCTTCCTCCTACATTTCTGGAGTGTAAGGTAGGTTCTCATAGCAAACTGAGTGTGCCTGTTATTTCATCAATAAGGCAAATATGATGAAAGTAAGTTTCATTTTTTTCTCACTCACCACTGTCCTCTTCCCCTCCACTGAAAAAGCTTTTTTTTTCTCTTACATGAGAAATAATTTGCCACATTCTATTTCTCCCTTTCTCCTCTCAATATATTCCTTTCTCACCTTTTAGTTTAGTTTAGTTTAGTTTTGTTTTTAGATACCATTCCCTCCTATTCAACTCATGTTGTGCCCTCTGTCTATATGGATATAATTCATCCAACTCCTCAAATGCTAAGAAAAGTCTCAAGAGTTAACAAATATGACCTTTCCATGTAAACAGTTCAACTTTAGTGAATCCCTTATGATTTTTCTTTCCTGTTTACCTTTTCCTACTTCTCTTCATTCCTATGTTTGAAAATCAAATTTCCTTTTCAGTTCTGGTCTTTTCATCAAGAATGCTTCAAAGTCCTCTATTTTATTGAATAACTATTTTTTTTCCCTGAAGTATGATACTAAGTTTTACTGGGTAGGTGGTTCTTGATTTTAATCCTAGTTCCTTTGACCTCTGACATATCATATTCCAAGGCCTATGATCCCTTATTGTAGAAGCTGTTAGATCTTGTGTCATCCTGATTGTTATTTCCACAATACTTGAATTGTTTGTTTCTGGCTGTTTGCAATATTTTCCTTTTAACCTGGGAGCTTTGGAATTTGGCTACAACATTCCCAGGAGTTTTCCTTTTGGAATCGTTTTCAGGAGGGAATTGGGGGATTCTTTCAAAGTTATTTTACCTTCTGGTTCTAGAATATCAGAGTACTTTTCCTTTATAATTTCTTGAAAGATGAAGTCTAGGTTCTTTTTTTTAATCAAGGCATTCAGGTAGTGTCAGGGGCTGCGACCACCAGGACAAGGGTCCCTCCTCTCTGCTTCTCGCCGCTTCGGACGTCTCCGGACTCCCACCAGGGAACACAGTGAGGAGTAGTAATCGAGCAGACACCAGAGTAGGGTAGAGCAAACGTGACGTTTATTCTGCAAGTCTCAGTCCAGTCCCCCCGAGCCCTTCCTGCGTGTGCCTTTTTATCCCTAGTGTCTTGCCCTCCTCTTCCGGGTAGGCTCCTCCCCAGTTCCTCCCTGAGGGCGGAGCTCAGCTCAGTGAAGCCTCCCCAGTGCCAGTGTGGCAGAGCCACGTCAGCAGGTCCAAACTTCCTGGCGTCTCCTATCCTCTCAGGGGGCCTGGGTCCAGAGCGCCCCTTACAAGTCCCCCTTTTTGTTTATAAGGGCAGGTGAAAGGCCTGTCTTAGGCTATGTGGCCTGACTCCATGCCTGGTACCGAAAGTGGGCAGGGCCCCTGTCTTAGGCTATGTGGGTGGTCCCCACCTCATGCATTTCTGGTAGGTGGACCCACAATAATCCCGTCATTGGGTACCTCTGCAGCCAATGGCATGATTATCCAGGTCATGGGGCCACAATATTCCCGTCATTGGCACAGTCACAGCGAAAGCCCATTATTGATTATAGCGGGGTACAGGGATGCTTTTGAAAAGTTTGATGGTATAATTAGCAGTAACCCTAATATAGTCCCAGAAGGAAGAAGGACCCCAATAAGTGTCATCCGTGGTTTCCCAGTCCCAGCTACGGCAGTAATAATCAATTATGCATCCGGAGCCAGTATGTTGTTTCTATTGCCCGAGTTGTTCGTCTCTTCCTTCGTCCTCGCTTCCTTTTCCATTGCCCGAGTTGTTCGGTTCTTCCTTCGTCCTCGCTTCCTTTTCCATTGCCCGAGTTGTTCGGTTCTTCCTTCGTCCTCGCTTCCCTCGTCTCCTTTTCCTGTTTTTCTGGGTTGGCCGGGGGGACCTCTCGCGCGTCCCGGGATGGGATCCAGACCCCTTCATGCTTGGTATCTGTGGAGACACAAAGATATCCTTTTCCCCTTATTAGTACCGTCCCTGGTCCATTCCAATTGCCTTTCGCATCCTTCCACCAAATCACGCTACCTTTTTTACATGGGGTTGGTGGTGACCCTTGTGGATGTGGGATTGTAGAGGATGCTATTCGGGCGTTACCAGGATCGGGGTAGCCGAAAAATCACATGGCCGGTGTTAGGCCGTCATCTCGAAATTGCAAATAATTCATGGTATACACCCCACTTGCGCGACTTGCGCCTGTGTAAGCCATCCCGGAACTCCCCCTTTTTGTTTTTTGATGGTGTTTTTAAGGGTCCTATTAGCACGCTCCACAAGGGCCTGGCCTGTTGGATTATATGGGATGCCAGTAATATGACATATACCAAATTCCATGCAAAAGACGGCAAAGGCCCGTGAAGTATAGGCAGGACCATTATCAGTTTTAATAGCACTAGGGGCTCCAGCCATTGAGAAACATTGTAATAAATGCGAAATAACTGCAGTAATAGATTCTCTGAGTTGCAGGGTAGCCATTACAAAGGAGGAACAGGTATCTATACATACATGTATATAAGAGGTGTTATAATGTGTAACATCCATTTGCCAAAGATCATTGGGTAGTTCTCCTTGGGGGTTAAAAGCCTTCTCTGGAGGCGGAGGGCAGAAAGGAATACAATTAGCACAGCGTTTCACAATCTGTCTAGCTTCTTCTCTAGGAAGGTGGTAGAGCAACCGTAAGGAACGTGCAGACAAATGGCATTTGGAGTGGGCCTCTTGTGGTGATAGAGAAAGGAGGAAGGCACCCCCCTTATTAAGGGCATTGTCTGCAACGTGATTGCCCCAAAAGATAGGGCCCTCTGTGGATATGTGAGAACGTACATGGAGAACATAAAGAGGATCATTGTGAAGTAACAAAAGCTTTTGGGCGGTTTTCAATAAGGGAGCAATAGTAGAACGATTTTCCATAATATGAGAATTTTCTAAAAACAAAAGAACATTAGCACAATACATACTATCTGTAATTAAATTAAAGGGCTCCTCTGAAAATAATTGAAGGGCGCATATTACGGCTGCTAATTCGTTTTTCTATGCCGAGGAATATGGTGTGGAGATTACCTTTAGAAGGTGTCTCTGGGGAGCATAAATAGATGCCTTTCCTGTTTTTGTTGCATCAGTAAATACATTTGGTCCTTCAACGGGGGCTAATGAAACAATGGACGAGGGTGTGGACAGGGGCAAGGTTTTCCATCCACGTAAAGGTGGAGGCAATGAGCTATTAGAAAAGACATGGGTCACGTATAAAGACGCCCAGTCAATAGAATTTTGAGCTAGAAGATGTAAAGCTTGAGGAGTAATGGACAGATTGAGGATAGGTTGAGTCCCAAAAATCTGAACGCACCTCTCACTCGCTTTGAGCAAACAGAGCGCAAGGGTTTCCCATTTATCAGGCAAAACTTTAGTAGCCTTTGGGCGATATAGCCACTCCAAAACACTATGTGCTTGATATAGAGCTGCAATACCTCGGTCCTCCTGTAGGACCACCAACATAATAGGACTCTCAGGATTGAAGCGGACTAATGATGAGGAGGCTTTCTTTTGTATATCCTGTATAACCTGAAGGGCTGCAGTCGTCCATTCTCGGGGAGAGGTAAGGTTAGAATCGCCCCGCAACGTTTGATATAACGGCTCAAGTTCCTTATCAGGTATGGGAATTACAGAACGTAGCCATTGAATAGAACCAATTAGTTTCTGAAAATCATTAAGTGTTCTTGAGTGTCATGATAAGTACGAGAAAAATGAAAGGAGTCATCATGACCTAGTTGATTAAGCTTCTCCAGAAGTTTTTTCATCCGCCGCTGATAGCACCTCCTCACTCCCTGTGACCACTTCACCTTGGCAATTGTCCTCTATCACTGTTATCCTTTTCACTGGAACCCAAACTTCTTTATTATCATCTGTTAAAACACAAACATACCCTTTTCCCCATGTTAACACTGTATGAGGACCAAACCAATTTTTATTCTCATCGTGCCACATTACTTTATTGGCTGCTTTCAGGGCACTTGTTATTGCTGATTCATTCTTTGCAGACTCCTTATTAGGAAATGTTAAGAATTTCATAGCAGCCGATAAGCCATCATTATCGAATTTTAAATAATTTAGAGTATAAACAGCCAAAAGCCAATTGTAATTTATCATCAATTTGGAGTATAAACAGCCAATTGCGAATTTATCATCAACTCCTGGTCCAACTACTCCCCTTTTTTGTTTTTGCAAGTGCGCCAGATGTAGCGGACGCCCCTGCGTCCCTACATGGCTCAGTGATGTGGTTGAAAGAAAAGAGTCGGGGGAGGTGGGGATAGACCAGTTCCTTTTATTGATCTGAGGGTTTGGGTTTATATAGACAAGGTACTGTAAGCCTACGTGACATTCTGCTATTGTGTCCCAGTGATTAAATCAATCAGGATGATTAAATCAGTCTTCTGATTAAATCAGACCACAAGCCTAGGAGCATCTATTCTACATATCCCGTGTTTTCTGTAATTCTCTTGTTTGTCTCACAGAGACAACATCTGGGGGGCATGGAGAGCCATTTCGGATGATAATGAGCAGTCTCAAAGATCAGTTTCCCCAAAGGTCTATCCTGATCTCATCAACTGCACTCCACCCTGGCCCTCAACAATAATGAGCACAGTCTCAAAGATCAGTTTCCCCAAAGGTCTATCCTGATCTCGTCAACTGCACTCCACCCTGGCCCTCAATAATTCCCCCTTTCTTTTGTGCAAGTAGGTGTCCAGGGAGCGATTTGCCAGTTCCACTATAGTTTGACCAGTGGGATTATGGGGGATCCCAGTGACATGTAAAATGGAAAATTCCACCATGAACTGTTCATCCCAACCCCTACCCTCAGGAAGGGCAAATTAAATTCCCTACTATTCTTAAGCATTCTCTTCCCTTGATCTAATCTAGGATGATAAAAGTTACAATTGACTGTAGTCCTAGCTGGTTGATGAGTTGGGACTGCAGGGCAAAAAATCTTAATGATTCTAACATTTGCTCAAGTAAATTTTACTTCCATATCCACTCCTTAAGAACATCTTTGAAAGAGAGGGCTTTTGAATCTATCAGCTGAAGTGAGGGAGACTTCTGGACAAATATCCAGTGGCGCCAAGTCCCCTCTGTTCTACTGGAGAGTTTCAAAAGCTTTATCTCTGCTGAGGTGTCCCTTTTAAGATTTATGCATATTTCCAATTTGCCTAGTGCCAAATAATATAACAAATCCTGATCTGTTTTAGGCATCCAATTAGGAGTGACACGTTTCACTTAAAATGTGACCAGAATAACTACCTTTTGGTTACTTCTCATTATACAAAATACTTTTCTTTTAGGTGAGGCATGAGATAATGAAAATGCTGATCAGCCTGCCTCAGATCTCCTCTTGTCTTTCTCTCCACTTTCACAATCTGGCCAGGATTGGAAGGTAAAGAAAGAGAGAGAGTTTAACCAAAAACTTTCAAATGATTTCCGAAACTTTTATGCTTTCCTTAAACTTCATATCCATGTTGTTTTCCTAATGGGCTTTGATTAAAGCCCCTTTAAAACTGCACATATATTATTCCCTTGCATTTCTTATCTAAAATTGCATTTTGCAATCATATAAACTAAATAATATAAGATTAGTTCCTCTCTTTCTCTCTCCCATACTTCTCCCTGATGCTGCAGCCATCAGAGAGAAGGGAGGAGGGGGAGGAAAAGAGATAACATTCCAAGGTCCAGCTACCATGGAGTTGACTGTAATAACTCACAAACACACGCACACAGAACATGTAAAGACAGAACACATATACAGACAATAAAAGAATCCAAAAACTGAGAAAAGATTGTCAGAAATCCTCTGTACACATTATAACTCTGGCTTAACTTCTATCACTGTGTAACTAAGCCTTGCATAAGATTCCCTGTCTAAACTTTCTCCCGTGCAAGATTGCTTTTTTAGACTTACTCCTGCAACTTTTTACTGCACCACAGATCTGTGCCGAGTGCCAGGGCTGGAAGAACATCCGGGCCGCTGAATTCGCCACTGTGCCACAAATCCTGGGCAAATTTTTTGCTGTGCCACAAAACCAGGCCCTAGCGCCACAAATCCAGGCCCTGGGCCAACTCTGGATGTATTTCCTGGTTGAATTTCTGACTGCGCCAACTCCCTCTTTCTTCTCTGTCCTATCCAGTCATGATTGTCTCCTGAGCTCCCAGACCGCCAAGATTGTATGGCTGTCTGTACATAAGCAGAGCCAGGGCCATATTTTGTTACGGCCTCTTTCAGGTCCCGTATGAACTTAAAGGGAACAGGGCGATGGTGCCTCCTTTCATCCTGAGTTCCGGGATGTTCTACAAAGATTGGGAATACTGACGACCACTCGTTCCAATCTATGTCCTCTCCTTCACGTAGTGCTTGTTGTAAACTAGCTGTGAGGAGGCTCACTGGCTTGGATGGGCCCTTGGGGGTACTAGAATGGTAACTAAATCCCCTTATCCCTTCTAAAGACAATTGCGTCATACGGGCGGTGGCTCCTACTGGGTTGCCTGACACTTCCCCTTTTTCACTTGGAGGAAAAGACAACTGCACCATAAGGGCGGTGGCTCCTGTGTAAGTTTGTTCAGTTCCCTTTTTATCACGGGATCGGGGTCTTTCTAGTTCCTCTTTCTCATTGGTCCTTACTGCATTTCCTTTTTTCCTACGGGGACCCTTTTCGGCCTCCTCTATCTCTTCCCATAGATTGGTCGGTCTAGGGTGAGAACCTCTCTCAGCTAAGCGTCGGAGAGACTCCCACGGGTATATGGGCAGGGGGTCCGAGGGCTCCTTGTCATCGGAGCCGTACAGGGACTCGCCGACCTCAGCGGCACAATCTACAGGAATAGGGGGCGGCTGTGGATTTAGCGCAGCGCCTACTGCCGAGTAAATGACAAAATCTTGGGGCGTGATTAACGTGGGATCTTCTCTGTGGTAAGAGGCCATTTGTTGTCCCACGACACCCCAGCGGGCTGGGTCGATACCCGTGTGCTCTACCTATGGACTGACAATGATGACCTTTTCGACCCAGTCTCGGCAGGTTTTTATATGAATTTTTATCCCATTGCTCTTGCACAGCTTGTACAGCTGGCAGGCCAATATTCCTTTGTCCTCTGGCTTAATCTGACTAGAGACATGTGCCTGTCCCATACTATCTGCCTTCTGAGTTTCTCGGTCAGGAGAAGTGTCTCAGCACGGTGTGCCGTTTACTTTCAGTTTCTACCGCCGTACTCAGGCTGCTCGATCCTTCCGCCCAGAGCAGCGGGGCGGGTTTTAGGGTCTTACCTTGTTCACTCGGGGTGCTCCAGACTGCCAGTCCCTGTTCGGGCACCAGTTGTCAGGGGCTGCGACCACCAGGACAAGGGTCCCTCCTCTCCGCTTCTCGCGGCTTCGGACGTCTCCGGACTCCCACTGGGGAAGACAGTGAGGAGTAGTAATCGAGCAGACACCAGAGTAGGGTAGAGCAAATGTGACGTTTATTCTGCAAGTCTCAGTCCAGTCCCCCGAGCCCTTCCTGCGTGTGCCTTTTTATCCCTAGTGTCTTGCCCTCCTCTTCCGGGTAGGCTCCTCCCCAGTTCCTCCCTGAGGGCGGAGCTCAGCTCAGAGAAGCCTCCCCAGTGCCAGTGTGGCAGAGCCACGTCAGCAGGTCCAGACTTCCTGGCGTCTCCTATCCTCTCAGGGGCCTGGGTCCAGAGCGCCTCTTACAAGGTAGTCTCATAATTTTTAAATTATCTCTCCTGGATCTATTTTCCAGGTCAGTTGTTTTTCCCATGAGACGTTTCACATTACCTGCTATTATTTTTTTCATTCCTTTGATTTTATAATTTCTTGATTTTTCATAAAGTCATTAGCTTCCATCTGATCTGTTCTAATCTTTAAGGAATCATTTTCTTCAGTGTGCTTTTGAACTTCTTTTTCCATCTGATCAATTCTGCTTTTCAGTTCATTCTCTTCATTAGCTTTTTGGATCTCTGTTGCTATTTGGATTTGTCTATTTTTTAAAGTGTTATCTTCTTCAGCATTTTTTGAGTTTCTTTTAGCAGGCAGTTGACTTGCTTTTCATAATTTTTTTTGCAAAATTCTCATTTCTCTTCCTAATTTTTGCTCTACTTCTCTTACTTGATTTTCAAAATCCTTTGTGAACTCTTCCATTGCCTGAGAACAATTCCTATTTTTCTTGGAAGCTTTGGATGGAGGAGCTTTGACTTTGTTGTCTTCTGTTTGCATGTTTTGATCTTCCTTGTTATCAAAGTAAGATTCTATAATTTGGTTTTTTTTCTAATTTTTACTCATTTCTTCAGGCATTTACTTGACTTTTGAGTTCTTTCTCAAGGTAGATCTCTGCTTCCAGTGGGGTTGGGGGAGTGTACAGTTAACCATTCAATTCCCCCACAATCTGTGGGCATAGAGATCCAGAAACAGTTGCTGCTGCTGGCCCTTCTGCTGCTGTGCCTGCTTCAGATTCCTCTGCTCCCTTCTCCCTCTGCATCCCTGAGGCCAGGACGTGACCATTCCACTCTTCCATATAGGTCTTACATGATTTTTCCACTGACCTTCCAATTTGTCTTCAGCATTTTGGGGTCAGGAAGTATGGAAATAGCACAGGTGCCTAAGATTCAGTCCCCCTCCCACCCCAGGCCTTCTCAGGTCTTGCCTGTGCCAGTGTGACCTACTCTGGACCATGCCCTGCCCCCAACATAGTATTATAAACAATTCCCAGTGACCTTCCAGTCTGTCTTGGGCTGGAGATTTACTTCACTCTGTTATTCTGTGGGTTCTGCAGCTCCAGAATTTGTTGAGAGCAATTTTTTACAGGTATTTGACTGAACTTGGGGGGAAGTGCTCTAGAAATTCTGTGCTATTACTGCACCATCTTGACTCCACCCTCCAATTTTTCTTTCTATCATCTCTTTGCTTTATTTCTTAACCTTTTAGATAGGTTACTCCACGTTTACTTTTCTCAATTATATAGAACTGGAATTCTTCAGATACTAATAATCTAATTCTGCATACTAGGATTAGCTTTATGTCTTCTAATTTATTTAGGAAAGATTCTAGAAGACAGGATATTACAGTAGGTATTACAAGGCTCATCGATGGGGGCAGTCAACATAGATTATGAAGTTGCATTTATTTCCAGAGCTAGCTCAACAGTTGGGAGACTTTGAAAGAAAGTGTCAGATTAAAGAGGCATTAGACTACATACCAAACTGAAGATCCAAATAGTTATCCTGCTTACTATTTTATGCCTCTGAAGTCTGGACAGTCTATCCAAATGCTACAACAGAAACCTGTAGTGCTTACATTTGAATTTCTTCAGCAAAATACTGAAGACTATCTAGATAGAGAAGGTGCTGGACATTGAGATTTCCTTTAGAGCTAGACTACCAAGCATTCAAACTTTATACCAGATAGTACAAGTCTGATGGGCTAACCATGTACTTCAAATGCCAAATGTAGTACCTGCTGAACTTCTAATGGACTAATCCAACCAAGAATACCATATCATTCCTCCAATATTGTTATGTCATTGGTCTTTGAAAAATGAAAAATGAACATGGTGTACGAAAGACAAAAACAGAAGTCTGAATCTCTTGAGGGCTCAATTAGTAGCAATCAGCTTAAAATGATGGCAATTAATGATTCTCTATTTTTTAAAATTACATTAAATATTAACTTTAGAATATTTTCTCACTTGCTGTGTCACAACTTAATAATACAGTGGTGAGGTTATCAAAGATGTTAAGTTTACCTCTTAGTTCTAAATTAGATTTTCTTTAACTTTTTCAAAAGAATAGGGAAGGGGAAAATTGTGTTGCTTCTCAATCTGAATGCCTTTATTTGGCTATGTATTAAGTAACTGATAAGCTTTACCAATTATCCTCTGCTGTCCTACATTCAGAGTACAATGGGTCAGCTATAAAAAGAGACAGATCAAATAGTAGCTATATAAAGGTTGACTGAAATGAATTCCTTTTTTCTACAATGAAAGTCTGTCTTCTCTAATTAAAGTTTTTAGTACTCATTATAGAGTGGAAACACTTTTTTAAGGAATTATTTTCTTCATGACTAGGTGATGTCCATTTCAAAGTGGAAGAGTAATTTCACAGCATCCTAATGCTAAATCCGGAAGATACCTCAAAGACCAGTTGTGTAGGGTATCTTAACTATTTGTCTATATCAAGGACCCTTTTGCAGTGTAGTGAAGTCTATCAATCTCATCTCAGACTAATATTTTTCAGTGCACAAAACAAAATGCATAGAATTACAAAGGAAAACAATGTACAGAAATGCAGTTATCCCTATTATATATGTATATACATGCATGTGTGTATGTATATGTATGCATATATTTATATGTTTAAAAGCACTGGCTCCAGGTTATGAACCCCTATCTAATCCAGTCTGTTTATTTTACAGAAAAGGAACTTTATTGTATGTATCTTTCCGAAGGCAGCTATTTTTAAAGTTAAAGTTCAATGTTGGGATGAAAAGGCACTTGCAAGTCACTGAATATCTAACAAAGGAAGAATTTTACTTTACCTTAAGATAGCAAGGATATGTGTCAAGTAGATAGATAGATATACATATACACAGATAGACAGACAGACAGATGATAGATAGATAGATAGATAGATAGATAGATAGATAGATAGACAAATAGATAGATATAGAAATAGATAGATACATAGATACATAGATGTAACTATATAGATATCATTTTTCTGGACCAAACTTCTCTCATCTCCATGTGGAAATTTGTCTGGTCACTCAGTTTTCAGGGCATAGTGGCTTGCATGATCTTGAGCATGCACCAAGTCAAAGCTGTCCCTAGCCTACATGGCTTGCTTCATTATTGTCATTATTATTAGTACCCGTAGAACAGGAAGCAACATTAGAAAAACTGGGATCGATTAAGTTTCAATAGAGGAATCAGCTTCACCAGTGAAGATGCTATGGAAGCTGAGATAAAAGGAAGTTGTGGAGGTTGGGTTCTGCATGGGGGAAAAGATGTGTCAGGTTAAAGGGAACTGAAGCATGAAATTGATGTCCTATCGCAAACTTCAAAGAGCAGGGGAGAGCACCTACATTCTTCATCAGGAGAAGGGAAGCAGGGCTTTGCTGAACCTCACAGCTAATCTTGATACGTTCCAGATGGAACGTTACTGAAAAATCCTAGAGAATAGAGAAGAGCTAGAGTAGGAATCATTTGGAAACCCAAAGTTGAATCATTCCAGGATTGTTCCTTACCCAAAACAAGCAAAACTTCACTAAAAAGACTTTCCCTGAAAAGAAATTAAAACTAATAGGAGTTTTATTTGGTCAAGAACATCGTAAAAAAAAAAAAAGATTAATTAACCTAATACATAATGATAATTACCAAGCTTTGGTCCTAAGAAAAGATATGAGAGCACATTGCTCCAGCCCCCTAGCCTTTCTTTGCAAAGGGGCAGAGGGCTGGGAGTGGAACCCAGCATACCCTGTTGGGCTTGAAGGATGTTTTAGTTAGTTTTACTTAACTGTTTTTTTTCTTTTATTGTTTATTTTAGCTTTAATTCTCTCTAAGGGGCAAGTATGCATAAATATAAAGGTGCTAAAAAGAAATGAGATAGCCTACCAATAAGACTTTGATGGGGAAAGAACCTGATATATGTTAATGATGCATCAGCAAATGGGTTAGAAAAGTTTTATACATTGGTGTATGTGTTATTGTTGTTGCTATCATTCATTCAAAGTTCTTCTGAGAGTTTTGCATCCACTGAATTCCTATAATCATATTATAATCCAAGTGCTATCATTTAGTTTATTTTTTCTAGAATAACCTATTTTGATGTTTCAGAGCTATTAATTCTTGTCTGTGCTATTGATAACCATCTAGTGAAGCATTATGATGCCTTAACACAAGATCGCTGAATAAACACAAATTCACTGGGTAAGTAATTAAAAGGTTCCTTTTCCCTGGCACTAGAAGGTATTATTCTGAGTTTCCAGCTTCATAAATGGAATCTAAAACATGATGGGGACATTGCCGCTTATAGTCCAGAGTTGTGCCATTTTTTCAACATTCTCATTCTGTCCATTTCTTGGAGTAGATGAAAGCACTACAAGATCACATGGTAAAGAGTTCACAATGAAGTCACCTAATGGTGCCACCTAGTGACAGAATCAAATCTGACATTAGTAATAATCCATGACCACCAAAGCTTGTGAAATTATAAATTAATGGAGCTATTTAAAATCATCTAATATAAAAGCTATTGTACAATGCTCAAACAGACAGAACATAATTGCACTGATATCTGGAGTAATATGTTCAGTTCTGGCTGCTACAATTTAAGAAAGCCATTAACAAACAGGATGCAATGAATTAAAAATGACCTTGACAAAAAGAGGCAGTTGACAAACTACATCTATGAAAAACTTAAAGAGGACATTCTTCAGTAGAGTATTTCAGGACTCTATCCATGTCCCTGGGTTTGAAGACATGAATCACATTTTTTTGAGTCTTCTCAATGACCCAGAATGGGGGATACAACTAATATACCATCTGATATAAGATGGATGCAAAAAGAATAAACTATATTGGAATGAGGAAGAGAAGCTATCAAGATGAGATTTAACAGAGACAGGTATTTAGAAATGTATTTAGTTTAAAATATCAACTTTGCAAAAAATACATAAATGACAGACAGGCAAAATGTAATATTTGCAAAGAATAATAAAAGCAATAAAACATAACCTTATAAAAAGATATTTTAAAAAATTAAGAAATAAGCAAAACTCAATAGGGAAGAAGTGAAAATTTTAAATCTCCCAAACTCACAAAGTGATATTTAGTAACCCATAAAGGAATTAAATCACTCAACTGAATCTGTAGTTTCATTGATTTGAGAGTTTCATTTAATGATGTAGCAAATAACCCATTCTTATCTGCCCAACCTACGTGATGACTATATCCTCTGCTAACATTGACAGAGCGGACATCCCCAATGATGTAGAATATCCATCGCTTTTTTTTGCATAAGGAAAATAATTTAGCAACATATTAAAAATGTATCTTTTCAAAGATTTTTTTTTGTAAAGTCAGGGGTCATTGAATTTCTTAAAAATAATCAAGTCTACTCTCCTTTTCAATCCTGGCTCAACCTGCCAACATATAATGTATATATGTATGTATGTATGTGTATGTATATGAGATAAACATATCTCATAATGAACTGTGGTGCCTCTACTCATTAATGAACAATATTTGTTATAAAGTTTTTGAACAATTTGTTATTGTCTTCCTTGTTAATTTTGGGAACATAACAAAACCAACTCTTTTATTTGCCTTTCCAAAGAGGATCTGTGGATCACCCTCCCATTTAGCTGCACTTTCATTTTTTGTGACTAAGTTAAAGTGTATTGATGGTTTAAAACAATAATTTTCTAACTTGCTTTCTATTTATCTCACACCTTCTCTTCAGAAACATTTGTGTGAGTATGGGGGGGCAGTGACTGGGATTGACAAATTTTTTTTATTTTTATTTGTTTTACAGATTATTATGGCCAATTTATCATCAAATGGTCTGCCTACTAATGATTAACCTCCCTCTAACATACTAGGTTAGTATTTGAAAAAATTGATTTGTTTTGTGATGGGAATCACCCTTGAAGCATTTCTAACAATTCAACCTGCTATAGCTTCTAATGTATGGCATTGTGATCTTAATAATTAATAAACACAAGTAATCAAATTAATTTTAGGAGATAATTATTCTATTGCCTAAACTAGGAAAGGACAAAGAAGAGAAAGAGAAATAAAGAGCAATGTCATTAATGAATAGAAAATAAATATTCTAGCACACTATGCCCAAAATTTTGTCATACATAAAGTTTGGAAATAAAAGTGGTTCAACATTAGAAAAACAGTAATACAAATAATCATTTAAAAACAAAAAAAAACACAAGTCAGAAATGGGGCACTCCTGATTCAGTAGAAAGAGCACTGGATCTGGAGTTTAAATGACCTGCAATCAAATCCTATCTCTGACCTATAAATACTTGGAAAAATCCTATAATAGACAGTATTTATATAGTGTTTTATTCCTACAAAGCAATTTAGATTTATTTCATTTGATCTTACAATTACTCTGTAAGTGTGATGTGAGGTAGATGCTTTTGCTATCCCCATTTTACTGATAACAAAATTAAGACTGAGAGAGGTCATGTGATTTACACTTATTATAAAGCTACTAAGTATCTAAGAAAGCATTTGAACTCAGAACTTTCTAACTCCAAATCCAGTGTTCTATCCACTTTGCCATCTAGGCTTCAATTTTCTCATTTATAAAATGAGACAGTTGGACCAGATGGCCTATGAAGTATCTTCTATCCATAGTTATGATGATTATATAGTCCTTTTTGCCATACCCTGATTGCACTTCATCTGGAATATTGTGTCTAGTTTATGATATCTCTCTTTTTTAGAAAGGACATTGTCAAACATGGAAAATATATAGAAGTTGGTGTAGTGAAAACATTGATATGAGGAAGATGATGAGGAGACTTAAGATTATACACTAAAATGATTAGGTAAAGGAACTGGCAGTGCTTAGATTGGGAAAGAGAATACTTGAAACATAGACAAAATATCTTTAAGAATTTGAAGGACTGTCATTTGGAAAGCTGATGATGATTCTGTATGATATAAAAGGAAACAATAGCATTAATAGGTGAAAGTTACAGGAAGGTAGTATTTAATTCATCATAATAGAAATTTCCAGATAATTAGAATTGTATACAAAATGGAACAGGTTTCTTCCTTTTTTGGGGCGGGGGGGGACAGCTAGTGAATCTTCCGATACCACAGATGTTCAAGGAATAGCTGTATGAAAGCCTGCTAATGATGTTATAAATCGAATTCATGCTTAGCACTGTGCCTGGAATATAATAGGTATTTAGTAAATGGTAATTGACTAATTGAGGTAGTTTTAAACTAGATAACCTCTGAGATCTTATCCCCCTCTAGTTTTAATTATTAAAATATTTAATACACAATGAAGACAACTTGTAACACTGTGTATCTACCACCACATTCACATCTACTTAATATTCCAAACTTCATATGAATCTAGGCAAAAGAAACTAGGTCCCATTTCTCTGCCATATAAGATGAATCTAAAATCAAAGATCCCTTCTAATTGTAAACCTTGATGATACTAAGAGTGCAGGTAAAGGATGAAAGGAAAGAGATGGGAAGAAAAGAAGTTAATCACAAGTGACAGAGAGAGAAGTAAGCTGGTGATAAAATTATTCAAAAGGATCTCACAAAGGATCTAGATAGGTGGCCAGCTCTAAGCATTCTAGAAATGAGCATGTTGATTGAGGCCGTTACATCTTCATACTTCTTTGCTGCAGCTAATTTTGATTTCTCTGCTGCTCTAACAGTGTCCTTTCTTTTGTTCATTTCCTATCAACTTTGTATTCTTGTCCCCATAAATGAATGTTTCACATTTCTTCCAGTCACCTAAAGCTCCAGCAGTTCTTTTGATACATGCCCAATTCATGAAATTCTTTTGATGTTTAAATCACATGCAAATCTCTTCACTGCCTTCATGGACTTCACAGAAAGACAGAACAGACCACAGTGGCTACCTCTAAGCTTCTTCCTTTTTCACAGCTCCTTTAATAATTATAAAATTTAAATTGTAATCATTGGTTTATGACCTCTGAAACTTCACCAACTCCTCTTTTTGATTACTTTTCAATTTCATCTATTGTCTACAATGCTAAATCAAAGAATTTTAGATTAGACATAGAAATATCCTTATAAATTGGCTAGTTGAACCCAATGTGTTTTACAGATTAGAAAACATGTCCAAAGAACTTGATTTGATTAAATTTTAAGGAAGTTATGGAAAGTAACCTCTTAAAAGGTTACCACAAAATGTCATATAGAGTCAGTCAAATAGACTGAGAAGTTACAATTGCCCCCATAATGAGGGATAATGAGGATGTGGAAATCAAGGCAAATAAACACTACGTGGCTTGCCCATGGTTTCACACCCAGTAAGTGTCTAAGAAAGTATTTCAACTCAGATCTTCCTGACTCTAAGTCCAACAATGTATGTACTATATCACTGATGATAGTAAGGATGTTCAAAAACTGGTTCCAGTCAGGAAATAATGTAGTGAGAATATTCTGATTGCCTGGCCAGAACCAGGACGCATTCAAAAGACACTAACACATGAAGTTCCATTACTTTTGATACGATTCTCTCCTGATTACCTGATTTCTGGTGAGGCAAGAGAAGGTATAAAGGGAAATGTCCATAAGTACTCCCCATCTGAGGCCAACATGTGGCCTATAAATTCAGACTTCAGGTCTTTTCCTACATGTTTGTTCTTTTGTTTTTCAGTAAAAAAGCTTTGAAAAGGGCTTTTGGTGAATGGAGCTCAGACTAAGTTTTGAAGTCATTCAGGCACTTATGCCCCGAAAAGTGAAAAATGACATTCAAGAGACTGGAATACACTCGAATGGGAGCTTATGTTAGTAGCTTTAGAGAAAAATGATGCTAGCATTCAGGGGAAGTGGTGCCAATCTTGATCCAAAAGACTAAAATGAGAAAAACTGCTACAATGGATTGTGTCTCCTAAAAAAGAAGTAGAGAAAGTTGAAGGGGAATTATGTGGCACGATTATAATACTATATTTGCTCTATGTAAATGTGTATGTGATTGTGCTTTTCATCCTTTATCAGTTTATGTGCTTTGTTCTTTTTGAGTCCCTATAAATCCATGTTTAGGGTATTTAGAACAATGTTCACTTATAGTAATTTTTACAACTACAAGGTATTATCACGGTAAATTTTTACTGTTCCTTTGATTTGGAGTCAGAAAACCTGAGGTTAAACACCAATTCTGCTGATACTCATCTAACCCTGGATATGATGTTATTATCTCTAGACTTCATTTTTTCATGGTGCAGAAATATATGTTAAATGGAAGTTTTGTTGCTTAGAATGCTCGTGGTCTGGCATGCAATAAATGACCTTGGTATCTTCAATATCAGACCACATTTTAACTCTAAGTGCTCCAAAGCATCTGCTTCCACTACCTTCATGGACACTGGAACAAATTGTTCTCATCTGCATATTCTTCCTGGGGGACATTTTCACATGCTTGAGCTAGATATCCTCCTCACTCACAAACAGGTTAGAGGCCTGTGGATTACAGTCTACCTGGTTTATCAATCTGTTGAGACAGTTTTATTGGCATGTGACTGCTGTGGTGCTACAGATTCTTTGTGTGTGGGTGTGTGTGTGTTTTAATATCAATTTATTTATTTAACTTTTTACATTCATTTTCACAAAATTTTGGGTTCCAAATTTTCTCCCCATTTGTCCCCTCTCCCCACCCCAATACACCAAGCATTCTAATTGCCCCTATCACCAATCTGCCCTCTCTTCTATCATCCCTCCCTTCTCTTGTCCCCATCTTCACTTTTGTCCTGTAGGGCCAGATGACTTTTTATTCCCCATTAACTGTATTTCTTATTTCCAGGTAGCAAGAACAATACTCAACAGTTGTTCCTAAAACCTTGAGTTTCAAATTCTCCCCATCCCTCCCTCCCCACCCATTCCCTTTGGGAAGGCAGGCATTCAATATCAGCCATATCTGTGTAGTTTTGCAAGTGATTTCGATAATAGTCGTGTTGTGTAAGACTAACTATATTTCCTTCCATCCTATCCTGCCCCCCATTTTTTCTATTCTTTCTTTGATACTGTCCCTCCCCAAGAGTGTTGACTCAAATTGCTCCCTCCTTCCATTGCCCTCCTTTCCATCATCCCCCCTGCCCTGCTTATCTCCTCCCCACTTTCCTGTATTGTAAGATAGGTTTTCATACCAAAAAGAATGTGCATTTTATTCCTTCCTTTAGTCAAATGAGATGAGAGCAAACTTCATGTTTTTTTTCCTCAACTCTCCTCTTTTTCCCTCCACTAAAAAATCTCCTGCTTGCCTCTTCTATGAGAGATAATTTGCCCCATTCCATTTCACCCTCTCTCCTCTCAATACATTTCTCTTATACAATTACCTTAATTTTTTTAAGATATGATCCCATCCTATTCAATTCACTCTGTGCTCCATCTCCGTGTGTGCGTGCATGTGTGTGTGTGTGTAATCTCACCAACTACCCAGATACTGAAAAGTTTCAAGAGTTACAAATATTGTCTTTCCATGTAGGAATGTAAACAATTCAACTTTGGTAAGTCCCTTATGACTTCTCTTTGCTGTTTACTTTTTCGTGCTTCTTCTCATTCTTGTGTTTGAAAGTCAAATTTTCTTTTCAGCTCTGGTTTTTTCATCAAGAATGCTTGAAAGTCCTCTATTTTGTTGAAAGACCATTTTTTCCCCTGAAGTATTATATTCAGTTTTGCTGGATAGGTGATTCTTGGTTTTCTTCCTATTTCCTTTGACTTCTGGAATATCCTATTCCATGCCCTTCGATCCCTTAATGAAGAAGCTGCTAGATCTTGTGTTATCCTGATTGTATTTCCACAATACTGAAACTGTTTCTTTCTAGCTGCTTGCAATATTTTCCACTTGACCAGGGAATTCTGGAATTTAGCCACAATGTTCCTAGGAGTTTCTCTTTTTGGATCTCTTTCAGGCGGTGATCAGTGCATTCCTTGAATACTTATCTTGCCCTCTGGTTCTAGCATATCAGGGCAGTTTCCCTTGATAATTTCATGAAAGATGATGTCTAGGCTCTTTTTTTTGATCATGGCTTTCAGGTAGTCCCATAATTTTTAAATTGTCTCTCCTGGATCTATTTTCCAGGTCAGTTGTTTTTCCAATGAGATATTTCACATTCTCTTCCATTTTTTCATTCTTTTGGTTTTGTTTTGTGATTTCTTGGTTTCTCAGAAAGTCATTAGCCTCCATCTGTTCCATTCTAATTTTGAGAGAATTATTTTCTTCAGTGAGCTTTTGAACCTCTTTTTCCATTTGGCTAATTCTGCTTTTGAAAGCATTCTTCTCCTCATTGGCTTTTTGAACCTCTTTTGCCAATTGAGTGAGCCTATTTTTCAGGGTGTTATTTTCTTCAGCATTTTTTTGGGTCTCCTTTAGCAAAGTATTGACCCGTTTTTCATGCTTTTCTTGCATCTCTCTCATTTGTCTTCACAGTTTTTCCTCCACCTGTCTAACTTGATTTTCAAAATCTTTTTTTGAGCTCTTCCATGGCCAGAGCCCATTGGTTATCTATTTCAGATGTTTGGGATACAGAGGCCTTGACTTCTATGTCTTTCCCTGAAGCTAAGCATTGTTCTTCCTCATCAGAAAGGAAAGGAGAAAACATCTGTTCACCAAGAAAGTAACCTTCTATGTTCTTATTTTTTTTCCCTTTTCAGGGCATTTTCCCATCCAGTTACTTGACTTCTGAGATTCCCCCCCACACCTGCCTAGGTCTGCCCAGCTGGTGCTTGGGGTCTGAGATTCAAATACTGCTCCCCAGCCTCAGGGCTTTCAGTGATGAGTGCAGGTGCTATTCAATATGAGCTTAAGTTCTGGTGCTCCAGTAGGGGCAGGGCCGCCTCGC
This sequence comes from Bettongia penicillata ogilbyi, assembly GCA_023548195.1. Lineage (NCBI taxonomy): Eukaryota > Metazoa > Chordata > Mammalia > Diprotodontia > Potoroidae > Bettongia > Bettongia penicillata. The sequence continues at coordinate 3,384,129 of JAJHZJ010000130.1, read as the reverse complement.
AGGCTCAGTTCCCTCAGGGGGTTTATGCTGAGACCTTCAGTAATGGCCCTGAGCTCCTGTCTGCTCCAGGAGCCCCTGGTTGCCTCTGTCTCTGCCGCTGCCTCCCGAGGGGGCCTGAGTTATGGAGACACCCCTCTTGGCCAGCCCAGAAGTCTCTGTCACTGACCTGTAGCGCCTGTGGGTGGAGGGACGTTTGCGGCCGCCAGAGTTTCCGTCCCTGAAGCCTGCTCAGATCTGCTTCTCTCGGGCAGAGGCCAGGGCAGGGCTGGGCTCTGCTGTCCAGTGCGCAACAGACCTTTGGTGTCGGTTTTTCAGGGCTCTCTGGAACAGAAATCTCCTCCACTGTGTTGCTGCATGGCTTCTACTGCTGCATAATTTGTAGGGAGTTCTTTTTACAGGAAATTTATGGGTTGTGGATTTGGAGCTAGCATATATGAGTCTTTCTACTCCTCCATCTTGGCTCCTCCCCCAGTACTACAGATTCTTGGCATCACAAGTGAGAGTTGGATGAAAATGGATGCTAAAAGTGAATGAGCAGCCCCGAAAAAGGACTCAGTAAGCTCTCACACCAGAGGTGCTAGTCCTCCCTGAGCATCAGATATACCCCTGTTACTTATTACAGTTCCCTGGTCATAGATTCTGAGTATACTGAAGAGAAAACCTGCACCTAGCAGTGGCATTCCAGGGTAAGGAGCAATCATCAGTTTTATATAGAGAAAATAGTATATTGAGAATCTAGCAACAATTATGTTACTCCGGATCTTGGAAAACAATGGGCTCTCAGTTCCAGTCTCTTGCTCAATCTGAATAAGAATAACCAAGGCAGGAAGGAATCCTAGATTAAAGAGGAACATGAATTTCTGTTACCTTGAATCAATAGAGGTTTCTAGCTGATTAACATTGACTGAGTTGAGCAGTGGTCTTTTTAACCTCCAACTAAAGGCAAGCCCACCAGCAAGGTGGTCAGACCCAAATCCCAATGAAAACTTATGGTTTCCCAGTATGAAATGTTCCTGAGATCTTGGAATAACAAAACATTTTTTAAAAAAATTCAGATTCTTGAAGGTGTCTCTTCATTTCTCAGGGCATCAGTGCCTGACTGACTACAGAACTCATTCTGAACTCCAGTCTTGGAACATTTTCCAAACTACTTTATTGAAAACAAAAGAACAAATATAGTTAGAAATAAAGAATTAGAAAAAAAAAGAAAGAGCACATAAACAAAAGTCCCACTGTAAAAAATAATATGGTTGCAGGTATTTTGGAGACACAAATCAGAAGTAGAGAATGATGTCTTCCATGCTGACCTCATTATCTCTTGATGAGATTTATTCCATATATCTCCTTTTGGGGCATTGTATGGGACCAGTCAAGCTCCGTTTTTCTCCTGGCTGTATCTCTGATTGTCTGGTATGATCTCACGTAAGTACCCTTTTTCTGCAAATCTTTTTTAGCACCATTTTACTTGCTGCCTCATCCATTAGGATATAAGCTCCTTGAGTAGAATTGTCAAAAGATTGTCAATCTGTGTTCTTATATAAGCACCCCAAGTGTTTAGTATAGTGCTTGACACATGGTAAATGATTTTTAAAATGTTTTTTTCCTGTCTACCTACCCTGACTTTCATTAAATGAACAAAGACAAACCACTTATGCAGGAGACAGGAATTCTATCAGAAGCTGAATGCCATAGGGGATAGATAATAGTTATAGAACATAGAAAGATAAGGAATTTTGTATACTATTTGGGGTAGGCATTCATTTTTCAGATGTACATTAGGAATCCAAATTTGTGGTATACCAGAACTTATGAGTCTATAGCCAGCCTGGATCTTATAACTCCAAGTTAAAGGATGCCTATAGCCAAGCCATTTTTCTTTATTATTGAATTTCCATATATTGGGGTGAAAATGTGCAGATGTCCAATGGCAGAACATATTAGAAAATAAAAACTCAAAAATTAACTTGACTTATGAAAAATTTTTTAAGTTACAGAATTAAAATGAAGTCTGAAACAAAAATCTTTATTCCTCAGACACTTTAAAAATGTTGAAACAATGACTTTAGAAAAGATAAGAGTAAAAATATGATGCTTACAAAAGAGAAAAATGATCACCTCTGAACTGAATTATGCTGAAAAACATCACAAATCATGACACACTACTCCAATGAATCTGTGTGAACACTAGTGGTTCCCTTTTGCATCTAAAAATAAAATATAACTTCTGTTTGACATCTAAAAATTCATAGTTTGGCCCTTTCCTACCTTTCCAATGTTCTTACACATTAAACACTTCACTCAACTCCAGTCTGACCATATTGGCCTGCATCTTATTTTTGTGTGTGCATTTTATTTTTCCTGTTACATGTAAAAACAATTTTAACATACATTTTTAAAACTTTTGGTTTCAAATTCATTCCCTTCCTCACTCCCCACCCCCTCTCACTGAAAAGGTAAGCAATTTTATATAGGTTAAACATATGTAGTCACCCCATACACTTCCATAACAGTCAGGTGATACTATATTTCCCTCTACCCTATTCTCTCCTCATTTATTCTATTCCCTCTATTTACCCTCCTTCCCCCAAACTGATTTGTTTCTGACTGCCCCTCCCTCAACCTGCTTTCCCTTCTATTACCCTCTAATATTATTCCCTTTCCCACAACTTTCCTACAGGGTAAAAAATTTCTATACCTAATTGATGTATGTGTGTGTGTGTGTGTGTGTGTGTGTGTGTGTGTATTTTCTCGTTGAGCCAATTCTGATGAGAGTAAGGTTTACTCACTCTCTTTCACCTCTCCCCCCTTCCTATCCACTACAAAAATTTTTTTCTTGCTTGTTTTAAGTGAGATAATTTACTCCCATTCTACCTCTCCCTTTCCCTTTCTTCTGGAACATTCATTTCTCACCACTTAATTTTATTTTTTTAGATATTATCCCTTTGCATTCACTTCATACCTTGTCTTTTGTCTATATAGATTCCTTCTAACTACCCTAATAATGATGAAGTTCTCATGAGTTAGAAATACTAGGTTTGCATGTAGGAATATATTACTTTAATAACTGTCTTATTTCTCTATCCTATTTATCTTTTCTTGCTTCTCTTGAGTCTTGCATTTGAAAGTTGAATTTTCTATTTATTGCTGGTCTTTTCTCAACAATGATTGAAATTCCTTTATCTCATTGAATATACTTTTTTTCCCATCATGGATTATACTCAGTTTTTCAGGGTAGGAGATTCTTGGTTGTAATTCTAGCTTCTTTGCCCTCTGGAATATCATATTACAAGCTTTCCAATCCTTTAATATAGAAGCTGCTAAATCTTGTGTTATCTTGACTGTGGTTTCATGATACTTGAATTGTTCCTTTCTGGTTACTCGTAATATTTTCTCTTTGACCAGGGGACTCTGGAATTTGAAGAACATGCCATTATGAATACTGATAAACTTCTCTGGGCAAACAAATATCACCATGATCTTCCATATGTCCTCATGGCTGGCAGTATTAAAGACATTAGATAGATTGATGAACATTGTTTAGACTCCTGACATTTCTCCTGGAATTGTTGGGAAGCAAACACTGTTGATCATTTGGACGTCTTTTCTGAAACTTCATTAACTCTCAGGCAGGTGACAATCTTCCAGATGAAGGATCAGCTGATTAAGGAGGATTCTGGCAAAGATCTTGGCAGCAATGACTAGGAGAGAGTTCTTCCTGTGATTGTGGTGGGACAGCTTGTTTCCTTTTCTTTTGTTGAGATGTAGAATGGAGACATCCTTAAGCTCCTAGGGGATGACATCCTCTTGCAATATAATCCAAAAATGTTCAGTCAGCTTCTGTATGAGCAACAGACCCCATACATTGTCAGTCTATACTGGGATGGAATCAGGATCTGGCACTTTGCCACTTGAGACAAACTAGATGGAATTCAGTACCTCTTTTCAATGGAGGGTTTGACTAGAGGGGAACTGATTACAAGCGGAGGCATACAATCCTCAGCATTGATTGATGACAATCTGTTAAGAACACTATGGAAAAAAAATCAGGGGTAGCAATCCTGATCTCAGACAAGAACACTGTGGAAGTGTTCAGGATCATGTCCTTGTCACTGATCAATGTGACTCCATCAGTGATGCGTAGTTGAGATGCATCAGAAGTCTTTGGCCCATAATTATTCTTCAAGGCAGCATAGAACACTTGGCATTACTGTTGCCAGCTCTCTAGGAATGGTAGATAATAGAGTAATTCTAATCCAGGTGCTTAAGGGAGTTAATTGATTAGTACAAGTGTTGGAAAATATATAGGTAAACATGCAGTATTTTTGCGTCCTTATCATTTTCTCTCATCTTATATTGATTATGCCTCTAACTTGATCAAGTCAATGCACAAAGAGCTGAATCTGCAATCATTCTCATATTCGTAAGTAAGCATTCCTATAGATAAAAATAGTCAATTCAATGAGTTTGGGGATAGTAATTCTGTTTGCTTCACATGACATCTGAACAAATCTGAATTTCTTCTTAGAGAAAATGTTCATGTGATGGAGGTATGAAGTTTCTGCGGAATTTATAACCCTTTGAACTTTTTCATTTCTTAATCCTGAACTACATTATTTATTTATCCATCTATTACAGAGGTGAGAGAGGAGGGAAGGAAGAGAAGGAAATATGTAGTTATAGAATGCTTACTTTTTATCAGGCACTATAACTAAATGTTTTATAAATATCACATGTCATCTGATTTGATTTGATACTCATTTACCTATTAATGCATTCATTCACATATTTGCTTGTTTGTTTTGGGGGGTAGGGTGAGGACTTGTCTCCCTACCTTGTCAAACTAAAACTTTGGACTGCTCCATTTCTTTACTGGGCTAGTTTGCTCCTTTGTAGGCAGCTTGATATTTTCATATCTTTGCAGGATGAATTGCTACTGTGAAAGCAGACAAGTCCCTTAATTAGTAGTTGGGTAAAAAAAATGCAGTCATGTACTGTGAGATTCATTTTAAAAAGAACAAAACAAATAGTTGTATTCTTTTATTTCCAAAAAAAAAATATTAGAAATCCCTTTGACAATTTTGTGAATTTTGTTCCCAGGAATCTCACAAAAATGGTGCCTCATTTAATGTGGACATTCTATTCTCTTTAGTCCATCTGCAGTTCAGAATGCCATATCTCAGGCAATTTACCAGCCCAGTAACAAAGATTACAGGCATGTGCCACAATGTCCAAATGACTTGCATTTCCCTCACATTTTTCACCCTCCTCCCAAGTGCCTATTTCTGTATTGAAGTTACCAAGTACTGAGACATATATTGATTATCTTCAAAGTGTCTTGATAATCTCTTCATAGAATTATTCTATTTCATATATGGCAGTAAATGGTCAGAAAACTTTAGTTATCTGCCTAGCATTCTATTTGTTTGTGTTCATCAAGTACATTAAAAGACCAGACAACCAAAGGACTCACTTATCCTGTGTTTTTGTTGCTATTATGCTTGCAACAAAATCACATCTGCTAAGTCATTTGTCACTTGAAGAATCTATGTACCAGTTTTTCATTCAGTCGCAGTTTTAGGTTGCATGAAATTATTTACAGCTATAATGTGAATATGACTAGAGTACTGTCTTTAAAATATTATAATAATTTTATTGCAATTACCTTGCATAATTAAAATTTAATTAAGGTTTTATTATGATCCTTTTATTATATAGGACAATGTGTATATGTAATCCTGTATCTGTCTATATCTAAATCAATATGTATATATATATACATATACATATATATTCCCATACATGCACACACATATATATATATATACATATATATATACACACATATGTATAGATACACGGGGGTATATGTCTATATGTTTACAAATACATAAATGTTTATACATATATATATATATAATGTAATCATTTGTAAGTGTTTCACGGCTTGTAAAATTTGAAAAATCCATCTTTTGATAGGAATCAATTATTCCTGAAGAAAATTATCTCTGAGAGCAAATTATCATTTCCAGGGATCTTCAGAACCATCTAGCAATGCCTATAAGATTGGCAATTGTTTATTTCATTTTAATACTATGAGAGCTATAGCATGGAAATATGTGACTCTAAGTTCAAATTTGGGCAAATTATTTCATTTCTCTGGTCTTCATTTTTCTTAAGACTAAAATGAAGGGGTTATTCCAGATGGCTTCTGAAAGTACCTCAAATTCTAGACCAGTGACTCTTAAAACTACTTTAACTTTTGTCTTCTTATGATTCTGTGATCATAAATCAAACTCGTCAATAATGCACTTCTGTTACTAGTTAAGTTCTGATAGTATCAATGTTTCCATGTAGAATTTTGGAATAAGTAAGTTTGAGTTGTTTCAATTCTATATGGTTGTGCCTGTTTAAGCAGATCCAAAATTCACAAAACTGTTAGAAGGATTTCTAATACATTATATGGAAATAAAAAATAACTGTTTTGTTCTTTTAAAAATGAATCTCACAAGGTATGTTTGCATTTTTTAACCTTACAACTAATTAAGGGACTTGCCTACTTTCCCAGGAGCAATTCATCCTGAAGTTCCTATCATCAACTTGTTTATTTATAATTTAAGGTGCCTACTATTTGCCTACTATGGGACAAACTAGGAACTCCTACTAATATTCCTCATCTACCTTAACATTCCTCCTCATTCACAAGCTGACCGGAATCACTGCTAGAAGCAAGTGACAATATATTTCCTTATGAGTCCACTCTAAATCCCTAGAACCCTGTCATAATATGCCTAGACTGAACCTCACTTCCCTATCAAATTTCACTTCCCTACAAATTTCACTTCCCTGATTATTATTCTTTAGCTTCCTATACTCATTCATATCATTTCTAGAGATCCAGTTTCCCTGTCTCATTCTATCCTACCCTTCCATTTTACCAATAAATAATGGAACACCAATTTTATTGTTAAGCAACTATTTTCCATATCAGAACTAAACATTCTCCTGAAATTACTTTGCCTTAATTTTCCAAGTACCTTGTTGAATTTTCCTCTCCCCTTCTCTTCTGTTCTCTTCCCTTCCCTTTCCTTCTCTTTCCTCCTTTCTGCCTTTCTTCTTTTCAGAGTAGATCTCCCTATATCTAAAAAAGAAGGAATTGCAGTGACCAAGAGTTTTGACTTGCTTTATTTAAAACCTGGACTGATCTACTCCTCCTTAGGCATCTTGGGACCACCTTCTGCCTGCTGCGATCCCAAGGTGTCGTCATATTGTTGCTGAATTAGTGTAGAACACCTGAGCAGTTTAGGCCAGTCAACACTCCCAAGTACAAGCTTTGAACCACTCTCAGTCTCTCCCAAGAGCAAGAATTAGAGGACTGCATCATTATACTTGGCTACTTCTTCCTAATAAAATGTAAAATTCTAGAAGACAGTGGCAATTTATTTTTTCTTTTATCTTCAGTGCCTAACACAGTGCTTAGTATTTAGCCCTGTAATAAATGTTTCTTGAATGAATAAACATCATTACACTGAAATTGATATTACAGCTTCATAATGACTAGTTCCCTATAGTGGAATACACTTAGAGAGGTGGGAAGCTCAGAAGCAAAAACTGACTGCCACTCACATACACAAATAAACTATAAATGTCACAGTGATGACACGATAGGACTCAAGGTCAACATGAAGCACTTTCACCTCCCCCACATGTCTCCTCTGGTGACCTTTTACCCACAAGTACTCATTACTCCTTTGTTAATTAAAGAACCCTATTCATAAATTCCATACAATTAAAAATAGTTGGCCTCAGTGTCTGACAAATAACTCATTCAACAATAAATTTTTCTTTGGGAGTCAGAAGACAGTTTATGAAACCCTCCCAATCTAAAACTAAAGACTTACAATCTACCGATCCTTAAGCCTGACACCCATTATTATTTTTTTTCAGTAGTGAGAATTTTGGAGGTACCTTCTGCTTTCCATGCCTTCTCCATCCTACTCGTGGTCTTTGAGGCGCCATTTCTAAATAGAGACTGGCATTCATTTTTAAATTCTCAAAGTTTGAAATGTAATGATGTGTTATTTATGTACAAGCTCATTATCCCAATATTTTGCATCTATTTTTATTTTAAAGAGGGAAACAAGGACAAAAAGGATTTAAAGATTCCCAAAGAAGGAGAAAATTGCCCAATAATGCTAAAGACTTTTTATTATGGGGAGCTGGTTAACAAATTATAAGGGGAAGGTCACAGGAAGGAAAGGGAACAGGGAAGAGAAGAAGTAAAGCTATCTTAAGATGTGTCACTTGAAAGACAAAGATCACTAGAGGGGAGAGGAAATACAGTGTCACTGACTTAAAATGTGAGAGTTTTCTGATTTATCAGGAGAAAGAAGGCAATTCAGAAAAGGGGTGTTCTCCTTCGAGGGAGCTCATTATACGATGATTATTGATCACATATTCAAGTGAAATGGATAGGATTTCATTAGGTAGAGACAAGATTTCACTGAAGTATTCTTAAATGGTTTTCTATCCCTAATGCCATAGCCTGGGAAGTGCTAATAAGCTAAAGGCTAGAAATTTCTAGTTGGAAAGTATCTAAGCCTAGAAGATTCCAAATATAGAGGGAGGCAAGAATTAGAGTACCAATCTGGAACAAGAGGTATGTTTAAGGCAGAAAAAATGTACTGGAGATAGGCTTTGCCAAGGAAATCAAAGGGCTTTTTGAGTAACTATGCTCTCCATCTCCACAAATACCTTAATTGTCTTTGTCTGGACCATCTGCAACTCCTTTATCTCTGTCTCCAAGGGTGGTCACTAACAGCATGTGAAACTCAAGAGTCACAAATACCTGTTCACTGTAAGGAAAGGGCAAGACTAAATCACCTAAAATCTACATGTGACTTAGTTTTTAAACAAAATGTGGAAAACTATAATCTGTACCATTCATGCTCCATTGCAATTTCCTTGAGAAAATGTTCTTATCTACAATGTCTATTTTAAAAAAAAATCATTGCTATTAATACTGATTTAGCAAGGTCAATCTAGAGGAAGACAAGTTCATTCCTATGACTATAATAAGAATGCAAATTGAGAAGCATTACCCTTAAAAGTAGTCCTGAGATATCATTGTTTTCACAGTGCTGGTTTGTAATTTTGTCTCAGAGAAGCACTCAATTCACTCTCTCCAAAAATTTAAACAGCTTTTAATTTCCATTAAATCCAACAAATCCATAAAGTAAAATTTAAATAATTAAACTCCTTTCCAAAGTGTGAATTGTTAGCTTAGCAGCACTCTCAAGATATTTGACTAAGAAATGAGATTAAAAAAATGTTTTCACCAAAGATATTCATACCAATTTGGGTATGGAAATGGCATCATCCAAGCTGACTGTTCTTTAAAGAGTGTTTTACAGACTAACCCGTTGGAATTTCCATACTTACCATTCAAGAAATAATAAAAGTTTATTTAAAATCTAAGCATATATTTAATATTATGCTGAAGGCATTTCTTGACCAAAAAGTCAAGTGCACACTGCAGAAAGGAAACTAAAGATCCTATAAGTTGCATGTGTCTGATGTTCTACCCACTGACTGCCTTTACTGAACAGAGGAGCCAATGGTTGGCACCTCCTTGATCTATAATGTCCTGCCTCCTTCCCTTGAACGCTGCCAGGCACCAGAATGTCTAATCTCTGGGCACCTCTCAGAGTCCTTCTATGGGCTTTGCCTCATTTTGGCAGTGTTTTAAGAATGATGTTCACCATGATCTGCTTAACAAAATTCTTGGGACTGTCTGGATTCATCTCCACAGGCCTTTGACACAGAGCCATGACAACTACTTTAAGAAAAAAAACCCTGGGATGCCTCCATCTAGCAATACAAATAGCATTTTCTTTGATATGTATATATTTGATCATATTTGAGGGAAAATTAAATAAGATATATTTATCAAAAAGTCTGCACCCCAAAGAAATCTTCCCACATACAGCTTTGCTTACTTACAAAGTTTTCTTATGTAAATTATTTTCTTGTTTAGCCTCAATCTGTTAAGGAAAAAAATCCAACCCATGATATTGAGGAACAGATATTTTTGTACAATAAACAATGTAACTCATTTTTGAATATTAGATTTCATATAATATTTGTGTGGGAAACTGAGATGTCAAGATAGCTGCATACCAAGTTTTCTGCCTAAGCAATGGGAATGATTGAGAAAACAACCATCAAAACAGGTTTATGATGTAAATTAACATAGAATGGTAACAAGGAAAACACCATTGATACTGTGAAAGAAAGTGAATTAAATATAATAACTCTGAAAATTCTCAAATTTCAATCCAGATGGGTGTCTTCAAAGTCATCTACTTTAAAATAATGCATTATCTACATTGCTTTACAATGATTAAAGTATAAGTAGATGAACTAAATTCCACTGAAACTTGTGAAAATTCCAAATCCTTTCAAATTTAAAAAGAAAATATGTCCAAGCAATTTCTAAGTAGAAGTGCTCAAAAATGATCCTTTTGCATTGTTTCCTAAAGCATCCTGTTAGAGTTGCTCTGAATGATGCAGTTCTGTATGATAGGGTGATGATCATTGCTGGCTACTCTATTCCACCTTGTTTTTATTTTCAACTTTTTTTTTCCATTTTCAGATGTATAATTTATTTAAAAACAATAGAATGAAAAACATGTTATCATTCTGCAAGAAGAAAGAAAAGGTAAACATAAAAACCCCACTATTATACTAAACATAATTTAGTACTTCTTAAGTGACTTAACATCTCCTGATTCACATTCCAGTAAATATATGTTTAAGAACAGGACACATGGTCTTTCCCCATCCTTCTGCCCATGAAGACATACCAGTTTCAGGACATCAGAAATGAAAATGACTATAAGCCCTACACACAGATCCACACAGAACTGTTAGTGGCATTCACATGATCTGTTATAGATAGGCAGAGCAGTTTACAGATTCTCTGGGAAGTTTCAATCTACAACTGAAGAATGTTTCAGGTAGATATCCATGAAAGTAAAGGACAAATTCTAAGATTTTGTGGAAGTTGTCATCCTCCTGTTGACCTAACTGAGTAATGTCACAAAATTTGAGCAAAACACAAAAAAACCCTTTGATTTTGTCTTTTTTCATATCCTCAGGAATTAGAAGGATGCCTGTCATAGCACACACTTCCTAAATGCTCAATGAGCTGTGAATTTTATTGATTATAATTCAGTCCCTTAGAATATATTTGTTGTTTTATCATTTTAGTCATGTCATTGGGGTTGTCTTTGCAATGATCCTGGTGTGGGTTTGGCATTTCCCTGTTTGTTATACAGATGAGGAATCTGAGGTAAATAAGGTTAACTGACTTGCCCAGAATCACATGGATATTAACTGCCTGAGGCCAGATTTGAACTCAGGAAGAGGAGCCTTCCCGACTCTAGACCTAGCACTCTACACTTTACCAGCTAATCTCTCCTCCTTCTAATATATACCTGGATTATAACTATCATCCCCTAGCTGATCTTCCCTCCAGTCTCTCTTGTCTTCCATCCATCTTGCATTTCAATTCATGATAGATTATTTTTTTTGCCCAAAATCAATGCCTTCATCATATAAGACCTCCATTAAATAACTTTCCAAATTTTTTTACTGTCAATAGGATTACATCTAAATTTAGTAGTTGCCCTTTCAAGGTCTTTCACAATCTGGTCTAAATCTGTCTTTCTGTATTTACCATGTTTTCTTTCTAAGAAATCTCTACTAGAGGCAAATATATTTCATCAGTATTTTTCAACATACCTGGCTAATTCTCACCTCAACATTTTTACTCATTAAGTCTCCCCAGTTGGAACACCTTTACTATCATTTCTACATATCCATATTCTACTCCTATTTCAAAGCTTAACTGAAATCATATCTTCCTTATTAAACCTGAATTCACCACCCCAGATCGAAGTTAGTTGCCCTAAATTGTCAAATCACTTGTCATGAGTTTCATTTATTTGGCATGTATCAGAAGAGCTCTCCATCCTGAATTTCAAGAGGCAACTCAGGACAGGCCTTCCATACTTGTAGCTGAGAAAGAATGAGAATATCACAGAGGCAGGTTGCCCCATTTATATATTTAATGAGTTCTAGATTAGCATCTAATTAGACAACTCTTTGGAATCCCTTATAGAATAGCCCTGAATCATTAGCTCTTCTAGGTCTGCAGCCAACTAGGGTACTCTTTGTCATCATACCATACAAACCCCTCCATCATTGATGACCAGAAATATGCCCCCAAAGATGCATGTAGTAGACTGGAATAAAGTAGCATGCAATCAGCCATTTGTGTAGAGCAGGGGTGGGGAACCTGCAGCCCCAAGGCCACATGTGACCTTTAAGATCCTTGGATGTACGCTTTTGACTGAGTCCAAGTTTTACAGACCAAATCCTTTTATTAAGGAGATTTGTTCTGTGATGTTTGAATTCAGTTAAATTCTTGAGAACATAGAGGCAGTCTGAGTCATCTCATGTTTAATATCTTAAATTTTGGATAGGCATCAAGCCAGCCTGCAGACATGGTAGGCCAGAAATAGCCTGGTGTGTGAAGACTAATTCCATTTTATTATAAATACTCTATTCAGAGTAGCTGAGGCATCATTCATCCCATTTCCTCATGATCATGTGCAACAAGGAATATATAGGATATTCACAGAGCCCTTTTTAGGACAGCTCATCCATCTTTCACCTGACTCTCACCTGTGGCTCCAAGAATTTGTGTTGTGCTGTAAGGTTAATGGAATATAAGATCTTCCCTACCCATTAATAAACCTCGCATGGAATCTTGGAGCAGAGCTAATTAGGCTCTGGGCCACAAGGCTTCCTACACCTTTCCAACTAAGTGCTGATTTCCAATCTTCTCAGCACTAAGTCAATCAAGTGCCATTTGGAAGGAAAAGTGTTAATAGAGAGAGAAGCAGGTAGAAAGACACACAGGCTGAGGAAGGAACTTGCCTAGGGGAACTTGCTTGCTGTGGGAGACTTAACTGAGAGAAATGTCAGAGCTCCCTGGATTGATGTTGAGCACCTTATTAAATCTTGCCTTCTGGTATCCCAATAGGACTGTTTCAAAGAAATATTTTGCTTTTTTCTTGGAGGAAGAGAGTTGATATATTTTGTGAACCAACCATGGAGGTACACATGTATATTCGTAGCAGCTGCTATGGGTATCTCATTGGTGTTGCACATGCTCAGTGGCCACATCCTCAACAGATGTGATAGACATCACCACCATTGACGTCAATAGTCCTATTGGACTATGAAGGACAAAACAATAACATGAGCAACAATCAGCATACTTTCATCCTTATATAAAAACCTGAGGCAGTTTGAAATTCAGCTCACTACTTTATTATTCTATTAAGATACTTTTGCTTTTCTTTTTTCTTGAGTTTGCCTTACTGACCAGGGTGAGGAACAAACAAGATTTCTTTTAAGAAATGAAATTTCTATGCATCCTCCAAAGAAGGATATTGTGAGCCAGTATGCTCAGATTACAGAGAATTTTGTATAGTTATTATACAAATAGACAAGTTAGTTAAGTTAAAAACAATTATGCTGTTTAATTTTGAGAATATGGCTCTGGTCTCATGGTCATTTCAGTCCACAATATTTTCTTCCTTCTCTCTTCTCTCACAGTGCTATTTCCTAAAATAATGATTTTAGTTGTTGAATGGGAATACAAGGCACATCATGATTAATTATTTAATTTGTGCTGTATTTTATCTTTCTGGTTAGAGGGTTACTTCCTGAAGGTGGGATCTATTTCTTATCCAACAGTATCCAACATAGTGACTGGACTCTAGTAGATGGTCAACAAATATATGTTGAATCAAAAAACTTTTAATCACTCAATTTGTAAAAGGGGGCAATGTTCCCCATAGATGTCAAAATAACATGTCTCATCTGAAATAATTTTAAAAGTCATTTAGTAATTTAAAAAATGAATTCATTTGTATAAGAGTGAATAAATCAGACTTTATGTTTTCCTCAGTACTGGAGATGACAAGTCCCCAGTCCTCTTGGTTATAAAAGCTAGTTTCATTTTGAATTGTGTTCCATTCTCCTTGGAACAGTTGCATCAGGATTAATTTGGGTCTCATTTTTAGGTTGTGACAAGTGAGGAAAATATGGAAGGGAGGGAGAAGAAGAGATTAAAAGGGGGGAATGAGAGAAGAAAAGAGAAGTAAGGTTGGTGAGGTAAACTGGGAGATTATGAGTGGTAGTAAGAGAAGGAAATTAAAGAGAAATTATGTACAGTAGAATCTCAGTTTATGAATTTAATTCATTCCGAGATTCTATTCCTCATGCAATTTGTTCATACTGCAAAGTTAATTTTCTCATAGGAAATAATGTAAAGTGAGATAATCAATACCAAATCCCCACAAATATTCATATAAAATTATTTATAATTTTATGCAGGTTCTTTGTCCCTAATGTGCCTGAAATACAATAGCAATTACAACTACAATATTCAATACAATACACAACATAAACCAAAAATAAAATAAATTAACCTTCACTTTACCTTTGAGATGAGTTGAGGCTGGCATGAGGGAGACAAAAGGGAGGAGGAGGAGGAAGGGTTATTGCTTGGAAGGAGAATCTCCTTCTATAAGAACATCAGGGATTTCAACATCGGTAGTGTTCTTTCTTATGCTACTTTCACTAAAAGTAAGACTAAAAGTACTGCCTTCATTTATTTTTAATTTTTTTAGAATCACTTTCATGTTTTGACTCACTGATTTTTTTAATGTTCACTTCTGACCAGGAATCTATCTAATGACACTTTTTTTGACTTTTTTAAAATTAATTTATTTGTTCTCAATTTTCAACAATCACTTCCATAAGTTTTAAATTTTCTACCCCTCCCTCCCAGAGACAGCATGCAATCTTATAAGGATTAAACAAGTAAAAGCATTGCCCTAGTTGAGCATCATCATTTCATGAAGCACTCAAGTCAAAACATGAAGTACATACTGAAAATTTTTGCTTATTCTGAAAGACAAATTTTGCCAAAAACTCCTCCTCATCCAGCAAAGCACACCTAAACCATGTCACTCATAAACCAAAGTTCTACTGTATAGGGAGGAAATTTTTTCCAATGTTAAATTAACTGAAATGTCAACAGTATAAGTCAGAAAAAAAAGGTGTGGCCAGGATTCGTTCATATTCCTCTAAAGAGGAAGACATTAGAGTTAAGCTTTTATTAAGCAACTCTTATGTTCACAGACATCATGTAATACACTGGGAAGAAAAAAAGAAAGAAAGAAACATTCCCTGTTCTAAAGGAGCATATATTTATTCTATGGCATCCTGGGCCATCTCTAGCCATCCTGATGAATATCTGGTCACTGAACCCAGATGGCTCAGAAGGAGAAAGTGAGGTTGGTGACCTTACACAGCCCTCCCTCACTCAAAACAAAGTCAAGCGCAAGTCATGTCATTATTTCTCTGATGTCATGATCTTCTTCCAAAACAAAGGACTAACACAGACATAGTCTATGAGGAGATCAGAAGAAGTACATATGAAGTAATGCAAGGCAATTTCAAAAATATTTAAAAAGAGAGAGAATTAACAGCTTGTCATGATCAGGAAAGGTCTCATGCAGCAGGTGTCACCTAAACCATGATTTGAAAGAAGTCAGGGATTCTAGTAGGCAGAGATGATAAGAAAGTACATTCCTTATGTGAATAAACCACAATTTTCTGCTGCAGTCAGGTAATAATATCACTCAAGACCTATCCTAAATATTATCAAGAGCAAATGGAATTAGAGGTAGTGAAGTAGGTAGACAAAAGTTAGGCCTTTCCTATGTACAAAACTAAAGTGGAGTGTCCAGAATGAGATGGCACAAAAGATAGAACATAGAACTTGAGGTCAGAAAGACCTGAGCTGAAATCCTGCCTTAGACACTTACGGGCTATGTAACCCTTGACACCTTACTTAACATCTTAGTGTCTCAGTTTGCTCATCTAAAGTGGGGAAAAAAACATTAGCACCTACTTCAAAGGGATGTTGTGAGGATCAAATATATAAACATATATGAAACACTTTTCAAAGTTAAAAATGTTGTAGCTATTATTGAAGGAGGTCTGTATATATTGATTCAAATCAGAGAGTACAAGTAAAGATGAGACTGTTCAATATTTTAAATAAGTAAAAATGAAATTTTCAAGATATTAAATATTTTAAACAAATGAAATATACAAAAGAAGATTAGTCCTTTCCTTGAACAGAATCCATTTGATCATTTATCTAGAGACTGGAATATTTGGCTTTTAATATATTGGGGGTTTTATACAAACAGATACTATATCATATCTGTGCACATATATGTACATACCCAATGTGCATTAGGCATAGGTTTGTATATTATATGTATGTATATGTATATGTGTGTACATACATACACAGGCATAAGCATAATCTATTCAGAATGTATGTATACACATATTCATTATATATGCACATATATGCATTTACATGTGTATGTATATATGTATGTGTTTGTGTATATGTGCATATGTATGTGTAATATACATATGTACACACATATGTGTGTATTATGAACAATTATTTTTCTTAATAATCATTATCTTGGAGAATCAGAGATTCTCCTATCCTCCTCTGATTCAAGTTCAGTTTCTTCTTCAGAAAGAATTTAAGATCTTATCTAAATGAAAAGATTTCTGCTCATTATGTTGTCCAGAGAGGTCTGTGAAGATGTTAATTTCTTCCTATTGTCAAGACAGATGACATGGAAATTGATGTCCCTTTGACCAGGACCTAAGTCAAGACCCCCATTTTAGCATAACCCACTCCCCAGTGTATTGACCAATCAGGGTTGAATGGTACCCCTTGGGAACACCTGCTCTTCATAAGGCATATCACCCTGAAACCCAAACCCCAAATGGAGCCAGTGCTAAACTGGGTCCCCTTAGGTGGCCCAGATTTGGACTAAACTCCCATGCAATGCACATCAAGCCAATTTGAGAGAAATTTAAATGGTTATAAATTTCCTAATTTCCAATTATGTCTTTCTAAGAACAAACTCTGTTCCAAATTGGGGTTTGACTATATACATATATGTGTGTTTGCATGCATGCGTACATATATTTGTACATACACACATATATACATGTAGATATGCAGATATACATTTATGCATGTCAGGAGATACCTTTCATGCTGAAAAGTTATGTTTTTTGCTGTTTTAATTTTAAGGCATACTCATATAAACCATACATACATATATATACATGTATGATGACATATATTGAAATGTCAGCTTTCTAAATATCCCAGTCTATCTACAAATTGGCAGCTGCTCAAGTAAGTTTTCAAAGCAGATATATGCCTTAAAAAATGTATTTGATTGCATATACCTATAGGAATGTATATATAGAAATGTAATAATTATTCTTTCCAAAATAATTTCAGTTTAATTTCATCCTCCTCTGAAATCTAGGGATTCTTTTCCCATTCATTAAACAAAAAACTCACTTATTTTGCAGTTTAGTAGTTTCCTTCAATATATTATTTTAGAATCATTTCAGGGCTTTTATGGACTGTGACAGAGCCCAGGGTTGGGGGAGACCTCTTGGGCCAGAGAGAAAGTATATAATTGCAAAGGATGATTCTAAGGCCTTTCAGGAATTATCAAAAGAATATTAAATTATATTCATATGTGTTGTGCTTACTAAAAATAGCCATGTGGAGTTATAACTAGTTTTCCCCCAAACAAATTTTTATTTTAACTTCCCTTATTTAAATATATATATATATATATTTATGCACATACATATATATAAATCTATCTATATCTATATCTATCTATCTATATGTATATATATATATGAACAGAAGAAGAAAGGATGATATTGCACACCTTTCATTTTGTTTGATTTATCTGCGAAGGCCAGAGTAAAATTTTTTAAAAAGGAGTCAAATCCTAGGAAGAGAATATCTAACTCAGTGAACAAAACAGTAGGTATGATCACTTCACCAGCATTGCTGACCTTAAAAAAAAGAAAGAAAAGAAAAATGGAGTATGGGAAGGAAACAGCAAATCAGAATAATGGCTAACATTATATTTTATTTAAAAATAAAATAAAATTTAAAATAACAATAACTAAGACTTATGCAATGCCAGGCACTGTGATCCTCACAACAACACTGAGACATAGATACTATCATTTCCATTTTAGAGATGAAGAAACTGAAGCAAATTAAGGTTAAGTAACTTACCCAGGATCACACAGCTAGTGAGTATCTGAAGATGGATTTAAACTCAGGTCTCTCTCTCTCCAAGCTTGGTGTTCTATTAGCTATGCCAACTAACTGAAGAGATTTACACATTATTAATCAATTAGCTTGACCATTCCTCCTCTGTGTTAAATATTATTCTGTTTCTTATACTCTATTCTTAAGTCAAGTTTGTCTTTTCTCTGCCCCTCACATGATACTACATCTGTGCTTTTCTCTCTGTCTTCACAATGCCTATTCCTTATCTTATACTAGGAGTATACAGTCTTATCATCTATATTACCTTATAGTGTACCTTCCTTTCCCTCCGTGTGCTTGAGTACTCTCATCTGTTATAGTCCTTATTCTGGCTTCCATGGACTTCAAAGGGGTTTGTGAATATATCTCAGGAAGGAGTGGGTCTGTGAACGTGGATGGGGAAAATGTTTATTTTGATATGATTGATTCCATTTGTAATGCAATGTATTTTATATAATGCATTTAAAAATTATTCTGAGAAGGGGTCCATAGGATTCATCAGAATGCTAAAGAAATCCATGACCCAAAAGAGGTTAAAAAAATCCATGTTTTGTAGGAAATGTTTTTCCCAAACAATTTTAATTTAAGTACCTTACATTTATTGTGTATTTATTTATTTTATATGTGCACTTTGTACATGAAGACCTAGAGAGATGAAGTGATTTGCCCAGTATCACAAAATTAGTAACTATATGAAGCAAGATTTGAAATTATATCTCTCTGACTCCAAGGCCAGTGTTCTTCACCCAGTTTACCATCTAGCTGTATTCAGCTAACCAATACTGGTTCATTGATTGGTGCTTGGCAAAATTCTAAGACATGATTAAAGGGATGGCTAATGAGCACTGAGAAAAAGGATTCAGTGATCATAAACCAATGTAGCTTAAGATAATTGGAAAATAGCTTTATGGTGAAAGGCAGCCTATTTCAAAATCAGACAAAGGACATTGATTAAGCACCTCCTATGTATCAGGCATTCTACTAGGTTCTGGAGATACAAGGAAAGGCATAATCCATCTGTTCTTAAGGAGCTCATAATCTCATGGAGACAACAAGCAAAAAGCTATGTACAAACAGCTATAGAGAGGGTGAATGGGAAAGAATCAAAATAAGAAAGGCACTAGAATTAAGAAATACTGGTTTAGAATTTTTATTGCATTTGTATGAGGCTAAAAAGATAATGAGAATCAGAGATAAGAAAGGAGAATACTCCAGGAATGGAGAACAATCATTGAAAATGTGCAGAGATGAGAGACTGGTATGTCTTGTTCAAGAAACACAAAGGAGAATAAGGACATTGGTCCCAAAAGTTCATAGATAGGTATAATGTGTAAGAAATTTGGAAAGATGGAGACAAAGGGGCAAGATATAAAGGGCTTTTAATGTAAAAAAATTATAATTTATCTTAGGATGTATATAAAATTACTGTAGTTTATTGAGTAAAGAGATGACATGGTCAGATCTGAACTTTAGGAAGATCATTTTGATAGCTGAGTAGAGGATGGATTAGTATATGGATTGGTATAGGATGGAAAAGACCTGTGAGGGGACCAACCAGCAATCTATTTCACTAGACAAGGCACGAGGAGATGGGGGCTTGCAACAGAGTAGTGACAGTATTAGGTAACAGGAGCAAGCTCATGTGAGAAATGTTACAAGATAAAATCAATAGGATTTGTTAGTAGAGGAGAGGTATAGAGAAAAAAGGATTTAAGAATGACTCTTAGGTTGTAAACCAGGGATGTCTGGGAGGATAGTAGTACCTTCAAATGTAATAAGAAAATTCAAAGGGTAGGGCTAAGTAGGGTTGAAGGGAAAATGTGAGATATGTGAGTTTGAAATATCTACAGAACATCCAATTTGAGATGTCTGGCGGTCATTTGGAAATATGAGACTAGATATCAGAATAAATTAAGATTAAATAACCAAATCTGAGAATCATCAGTGTAGAGAAAATTTAAGCCATGGAAAGTAAAGAGACAAACAAGTGAAATAATACAGAGGGAAAAGAGAAAAAGGATGAGTAGAGAAATCTGTGGACATCTAACTTTAATGGTAATAATCTAGATGAAGATGTAGCAAAGGAGACTGGGAACAAACAACCAGACAGGTAGGAAGAGAATCAGGAGACAACAGTGTCAAAAATATAAAACTAAAGAGATAAATCAAGGAGAAGAGGGTGATCAATGGTGTTAAAAAGTGCAGAAAAATCAAGAAGATGAGGACTGAGAAAAGACCACTAGATTTGGAAATTAATAGGTCATTAACAATTTTGGAGAGAACAGTTTCAGGTGAATGATGAGGTCAGAAGCCATAATATATAGAATAAATAAGAGAGTGAGAAGAACAAAGTAGAGACAGCCATTGTAGAATAGCTTTTCAAGGTTTTTATCCACAAAAGAAGAAATTATGAGGCTATAGTTAGCAGAAATATATGGATCAGATTCAGCGATTGAGTCAGTAAATATTTATTAAGCACTTAAAATGTTTTAATCACTGTACTAAGCAGAAAGGACATGCATAAAAACAAAATACAGCTTCTGCCCTCAAGGAGCTCAGAATCATATATATATATATATATGTATATGTGTTTGTATATATACATATACATATATATGTATATGCATATATACATACACTTATACATATATATATATATATATATGTAATGGGAGTAGAAAAGCTGGAGAAAAGCTGACTGTATAAGGAGAGATTTGACTCAAGTGAGAGATTTGGAAAATGTGGGAAGCATGGAAAATTTGTAGGCAACAGAGAAGCAACAAGTAGGGAAAGCTTGGAATTTAATGAGAAATTGGGAATGAGAGAGCAGGCATTCTGCTGGAGAAGAGGGATAGGACTGGAATCATTTATTTACATTCTCAAGAGTAACAAATATTATCCTCCCATATAGGAATGTAAAAGTTTGGCCATATTGAATACAAGTGCTTTTTTTCACCGTTTTTCTTGAGTCTAGTATTTGAAGATCAAATTTTCTATTGAGCTCTGGTTTTTTCATCTGGAAATTCTGGAAATCCTTTGTTTCATTGAATTTCCATCTCCTTGCCTGAAAGATTATGCTCAATTTTGCTGGGTAATTGATCCTTAGTTGTGGTCCAAGTTTTTTGCTTTCTGGAATGTCATATTCCAATCCCTCCAATCTTTTAATGTAGAAGTTTCAAGGTCCTGTATGATATTGACTGTAGTTCCTCAATATTTTAATTGTTTCTTCCTGATTGCTTGCAGTATTTTCTCTTTAACTTGATAGTTCTGGAATTTGACAACAATATTGCTTGGTATTTTCAATTTGTGATCTCATTAAGGAAGTGATCAGTGAATTCTTTAAATGTCTATTTTTGCCCTCTGGATCTAGGACCTCAGGGCAGTTTTCCTTGATGATTTCTTGGAATATGTAGTCCAGGCTCTTTTTTTCCTCATGACTTTCCAGTTGACCAATAGTTCTTAGATATTCTCTGATGGATCTGTTTTCCAGGTCAGTTGTTTTTCCAGTGAGATATTTCACATTTTCTTCTACTTTTTTTTCATTCTTTATGTTTTGTTTGACTGATTCTTGATGTCTCATAGAATAATTAGCTTCTACTTGCCCAATTCTAATTTTTAATACATTGTTTCCTTCCAATAACTTGTGCAACTCCTTTTCTATTTGCCCAATTCTTCCTTTTAAGGAGTTATTTTCTCCAGCTTGATTTTGTACTTCCTTTTGTCCAATTGTTCCAGGTAGGTTTTGTATCTCCTTATCATTTTCTCAATTTTCCTCAATTTTTTCTTCAGTGAATTCTTTTTCCATATTTTTAGAATCATTGGTGACTATTTCTTTCACCTCTCTAATTTGGCTTTTAAAATTCTTCTTAAGCACTTCCAAGAATGCTCTTTGGGCTTGAGACCAGTTCATATTACCTTCTGAGGTTTCAGATGTGAATATAATCTCAATGTTGGCCTCTTCTTTATTCATATTTTGATCTTTGTCCCCATAGTAAGATTCCATGGTCTTTGATTTTCCAATTTGCTTCTTGTTCATGACAAGGGCCTTTTCCCTGGGTTTTAAAGTGGATCTCTGCTTCTGTGGCACAGGGGGCTCTGTCCTGTGTTTCTTGTGCTGATAACTAAAGGCTTTGTGTGTTGTGGCCTCTGGTTATTTCAGTCAGAAACTAGAATGCTCTAGTTTACTTGGTGCTGTGTTGGTTGGTGTACCAAGGCAGAGGCCAGGTGAAGTCTTTCTGAGTTTCCTTGGGGTTACCCTGAAGCTTACTGTGTGAGGTGTAGGGGAAGGGTGGTCTGGCCGCAGAAGTTCTCCTCCCCTGTGAGAGTCCCCACAGGCAGACTCAGTGAACGCTGCACCCCCTTCTCTGCTAGTATCTGCCCAATTTCCCTCCTATGCTAAGGCACACCTGGGGTCCTGGTGTTGATGCTTATGGGTTACACTCCCTTGGGGCTCAAGATCTCATCCTGGTTCCTTGAGGTGGAGTTGTCTGAGACAGCTCAGCTCCTGAACTGGTCTCCTTCAGCCACAGCAAAAGGAACTCTCTTTATCTCCTTAACTTACAGAGTTCAGAGGCTGTTTACCCCTTAGACTGATCCTACTATTCCAGGATTTTTCCTAGGGCAGTATTCTCTGGGTTTTTCAAAGTATACAAGAGGATGGTGAGAGCACTTACTGTTTACTCTGCCATCATGGCTCCTGGAAGTTCAAGTAGGTTTCTTTCAAACATTTATTCTGTAGGCTGATAGACTTAGGAGTGGCTGCTGCTGTTACCTTCTGCACTGCTCTTTCACTCAGTTCTGCTGGACTCCCATCTTGTACTGATGTGTTTGAGAATCTGCACTACCACTTCCGATTCAGTCTGCCCTGGCTGATCCTGCTCCACTCCGCTATGTCGGGGTCTGCACAAGTGCAGCCTGTGCAGTTTGTACTCCTCAGTCCTGTGTAAAAGATCCTTCACATTGACATTCTGGGCTGTCCTGGGCTGGAAATCTGTCACACTCTCTCCTAGTGAATTCTGCCACTGTAAAATTTGTTCAGATTCTCTTTTTAGAGGTATATGAAGGAATTTGTGATAGAGCTAAAGGGAGTCTATGCTTTCACTCCACCATCTTAACTCTGCCCCTAGTCCAATAATTTTTAAACTATCTCTTCTGCATCTATTTTCCAGGTCAGTTCTTTCTTCAGTGAGGTATTTTACCTTTTCTTCTATTTTTTCATTCTTTTGATTTTGTTTGACTGATTCTTGATGTCTTATAGAGTCAGTACCTTCCATGTGCTTAATTCTAATTTTTACAAATAGTTTTCTTCACTTAGCTTTTATTCTTTCTTTTTTTAAATCACTTTAATTTTTATTTTATTTTATTTTAGTGTTTTACAATCATTTCCTCAAAGTTAAGATTTTATCTCCCCCACCGTTCCCCCACTACCCCCTCCCTCCCCATGACAGCATACAATTTTGTATAGGTGTTACATATACTTTCCTATTGAGCACATTTTCACTATAGTCATGCTATGTAGTCGAACTAAAACAAATGGAAGAAATCATATAACAAATCAAAACATCATGCACTGAACCCCACCCACACACAAACATGATCTGCCACATTCTGCAAATGACTTCCATATTGCTTTCTCTGAGTGTGGAAGGCATTTTGCCTTAGAAGACCGACATTAGGATTTTTTTTTCTCGGTAAGTTCTTGTGTTATTACAAAGTTCCAAGTCTACCAGAAAAAACTCTTGCACACTGTGGTCGTTGCTGTGCACAAAGTTCTCCTGGTTCTGCTCCTTTTGCTCAGCATCAGGTCATATAAGTCCTTCCAGGCCTCCCTGAAGTCTTCTTGTTCATCATTTCTTATGGAGCAATAGTACTCCATTACATTCATATACCATAATTTATTCAGCCATTCCCCAATTGACGGGCATCCCCTTGACTTCCAGTTTTTGGCAACTACAAAGAGTGCTGCTATAAATATTTTTGTACACATGGGACCCTTTCCCGTTTTTATAATCTCTTGGGGATACAGTCCTAGTAGCGATATTGCTGGGTCAAAGGGTATGCACATTTTTGTAGCCCTTTGGGCATAATTCCAAACGGTTCTCCAGAAGGGTTGGATGATCTCACAGCTCCACTAACAATGAATTAGTGTTTCAACTCCCCCACATTCTCTCCAGCATTTATCATTTTCTTGTTCTGTCATGTTTGCCAATCTTATAGGTGTGATGTGGTACCTCAGAGTTGTTTTGATTTGCATCTCTCTAATCAATAGTGATTTAGAGCACTTTTTCATATGATTATAAATATCTTTGATTTCTTCCCCTGAAAATTGCTTGTTCATATCCTTTGACCATTTATCAATTGGGGAATGACTTGTATGGTTATATATTTGAGTCAGTTCTCTATATATTCTAGAAATGAGGCCTTTATCCCCGAGCTTAGCCGTAATTTTTTTTTCCCAATTTACTACATCCCTCCGAATTTTAGTTCCATTGGGTTTGGTTGCACAAAAACTTTTCAGTTTAAAGTAATCAAAATTATCCATCTTGCATTTCATAATACTTTCTATTGCTTCTTTAGTGAAAAATTCTTCCCCTCTCCATAAATCTGATAAATACAATATTCCTTGCTTCTCCAGTTTATTCAATGGTATCAATCTTTATACCTAAATCATGTAACCATTTGGACTTTATTCTTGTGTACGGTGTCAGGCATGGGTCTATGCCTAATTTCCACCACACAGTTAACCAGTTTTCCCAGCAATTTTTGTCAAACAGTGAGTTCTTATCCCAGAAGCTGGGATCTTTGGGTTTATCAAACAGGAGGTTGCTATATTCTGTGTCTTGAGTGCCAAGTCTATTCCATTTGTCTACCCCTCTGTTTCTTAGCCAATACCAAGTGGTTTTGATAATTGCTGCTTTATAATACAATTTGAGATCTGGTAGCACTAGGCCACCTTCCCAAGCATTTATTTCATTAGTCCCTTTGATATTCTGGACCTTTTGTTTTTCCAAATGAATTTTGATATTATTTTATCCAGCTCTAGAAAATAATTATCTGATAGTTTAATTAGCATGGCACTAAATAAGTGGATTAATTTAGGTAGAATTGTCATTTTTATTATATTAGCTCAGCCTATCCATGAACAACTGATGTTTTTCCACTTACTTAAATCTGACTTTATTTGTGCAAAAAGTGTCTTGTAATTGTGTTCATATAATCCCTGAGTTTGTTTTGGCAGGCAAACTCCTAAGTATTTTATAGTGTCTACTCTAGTTTTAAATGGGATTTCTCTTTCTATCTCTTGCTGTTGGACTTTATTGCTAATATATAGGAATGCAGAAGATTTGTGTGGGTTTATTTTGTAACCTGCAACTTTGCCAAAGTGGTTTATTATTTCAAGTAGTTTTTTTACTTGAATCTCTGGGATTCTCTAAGTATATCATCATATTATCTACAAAGAGTGATAACTTAGTTTCTTCTTTGGCTATTTTTATTCCTTCAATTTCTTTATCTTGTCTAATTGCTACCGCTAACATTTCTAGTACCATATTGAATAATAATGGTGATAATGGGCATCCTTGTTTCACCCCTGACTTTATTGGAAATGCATCTAGCTTATCCCCATTGCGTATAATGCTTGCTGAAGGTTTTAGGTAGATACTGCTTATTATTTTATGGAAAGTTCCCTTTATTCCTATGTTCTCCAGTGTTTTTAATAGGAATGGGTGTTGTATTTTGTCGAAAGCTTTTTCTGCATCTATTGAGATAATCATGTGGTTTTTGTTAGTTTTGTTGTTGATATGATCAATAATGCTAATAGTTTTCCTAATATTGAACCAGCCCTGCATTCCTGGTATGAAACCTACCTGGTCATAACATATTATTCTCTTGATAAGATGCTGTATTCGTTTTGCTAAAATCTTGTTGAAAATTTTTGCATCCATATTCATTAGAGAAATTGGTCTATAATTTTCTTTTTCTGTTTTGTCTCTTCCAGGTTTGGGTATCAAAACCATATTTGTATCATAGAAAGAATTTGGGAGGACTCCTTCTTCCCCAATTTTCAAAAATATTCTATATAGTATTGGAATTAACTGTTCTTTAAAGGTTTGATAGAATTCACTTGTGAATCCATCTGGTCCTGGAGATTTTTTCCTAGGGAGTTCATTGATGGCTTGTTCAATTTCTTTTTCTGAGATGGGGTTGTTTAAGTATTCAATTTCCTTTTCTGTTAATCTGGGCAATTTGTATTTTTTAAAATATTCATCCATCTACTTTAAATTATCAAATTTGTGGGCATAAAGTTGGGCAAAGTAATTTCTAATTATTATTTTAATTTCCTCCTCATTGGAGGTGAGTTCACCCCTTTCATTTTTAATATTAGTAATATGATTTTCTTCTTTCTTTTTTTAATCAAATTGACCAAAGGTTTATCAATTTTATTAGTTTTTTCATAAAACCAACTAGTGGTTTTATTTATTAACTCAATAGTTTTCTTAATTTCAATGTTATTAATCTCTCCTTTGGTTTTCAGTATTTCTAATTTGGTATTTTCTTGGGGATTTTCAATTTGTTCTTTTTTTAGCTTTTTTTAGCTGCATACCCAAGTCATTGATCTCCTCTTTCTCTATTTTATTTATGTAGGCATTGAAAGATATAAAACTTCCCCTAAGAACTGCTTTTGCAGTATCCCATAAGATTTGGTAGATTGTCTCATTATTGTCATTATCTTCAATGAAGTTGTTGATTATTTCTATGATTTCTTCTTTAACCCATTCCTTCTTTAGGATTAAATTATTTAGTTTCCAACTGATTTTTGCTTTATCTTTCCATGGCCTTTTATTACATGCAATTTTTATTGCATTATGATCTGAGAAGGATGCACTGATTATCTCTGCCTTTCTGCACTGGATTTTGAGATTTTTATGTCCTAGGACATGGTCAATTTTTGTGAATGTTCCATGTACTGCTGAGAAAAAGGTATATTCCTTTCTATTCCCATTCAATTTTCTCCAAAGATCTATCATATCTACCTTATCTAGAGTTCTTTTTACCTCCTTAACCTCTTTCTTGTTTATTTTGAGGTTAGATTTATCAAGTTCAGAAAGAGGGAGGTTGAGGTCCCCCACTAGCATAGTTTTGCTGTCAATTTCTTCCTTCAACTCCCTCAGTCTCTCCTCTAAGAATCTGGATGCTATACCACTTGGAGCATACATGTTTAGTAATGATATTGCTTCATTGTCTATGGTGCATTTTAGCAGGATATAGTTTCCATCCTAATCCCTTTGGATTAGATCTATTTCTGTTTTTGCTTTGTCTGAGATTAGGATTGCTACTCCCGCCTTTCTTACATCAGCTGAAGCACAATATATTCTGCTCCATCCTTTGACCTTTACCCTATGTGTATTGCCCCGTTTCAAATGTGTTTCTTGTAAGCAGCATATTGTTGGATTATGGCTTTTAATCCATTCTGCTATCCGTCTCCGTTTTATGGGAGAATTCATTCCATTCACATTCACAGTTATGATTACAATCTGTGTATTTCCCTCCATCTTCTTTCCCACCATTTGTGCTTTTAGCTTTGCTGTCTCCCTTCCCCTCCTCACTAATATTCACTTTTCACCACCTCCTCTTGCCGCCTTCCCCTCCTTCTTTTAGCCCCCCTCCCTTTAACTCCCTTTTACTCTTATTGCTTCCTCCCTCCCTTTTAGCCTCCCTCCCCTTTCTTCCCCCTTCCTCTCCTACTGCTTATAGAGCTAGTCAGGATTTTCTACTTAAGTTTATTGTTCCATCCTTTAAACAAATCCAATGAGAGTACCTCTCACACAATATTCTTTCTTTTCAATTTGACCAATTCTACTTTTTTATTGAGTTTTCTTTATCAATTTTTGTTCTTCCTTTTCCAAGCTACTGACTCTTTGTTGTGTACCTCTCATTTTCCAAATTTTTCTTCTACCTCTCTTATTTAAATATTCTCTTGATTTCAATAACTAGGGTATATTTTCTTTTCCTAATACGGAGAGATCCTATTTTTATGTTTTTAGGAGTACAGAAGCTCAATACTCTGCAAATTCTGTCCATTACTTTGTCACTTTTGATGTAAAATTATCCTTTTTTCCAGTTTCATTGATTTTTCAACTCTTTTATTAATTGTTTTGCCAATTCTATTATCTCTTCAAGAACACCTCTATGGCATTCCTCAGTGAATCTGTATATTTTAAGTGTGTTTATTCCACTAATAGTTGCAATTTTGTTGATTTATATTACCGTGGCTTGTTTCTTTAAAAAAAAAAAAAAAAAAAACAGCTCTCCAAACTCGGCTGGGTGGCAGCCGCAGGTACATCAGCAGCAGCATGTCCCACCAGAAGTTCTCCGCTCCTAGGCATGGGTCTCTGGGCTTCCTGCCTCGAAAGAGAAGCAGCAGGCACCGGGGGAAGGTGAAGAGCTTCCCCAAAAATGACCCCTCCAAGCCCATCCATCCGACTGCCTTTCTGGGCTACAAGGCAGGCATGACCCATATTGTTCGAGAGGTGGACAGGCCTGGCTCAAAGGTCAATAAGAAGGAAGTAGTGGAGGCTGTGATGATTGTGGAGACGCCCCCCATGGTCATTGTGGGCATCATGGGCTATGTGCAAACCCCACAAGGCCTGCGGAGCTTTAAAACCACCTTTGCGGAGCACATCAGTGATGAGTGTAAGAGACGGTTCTATAAGAACTGGCATAAGTCCAAGAAGAAGGCCTTCACCAAATATTGCAAAAAGTGGCAAGATGAAGATGGCAAAAAGCAGCTGGAGAAAGACTTGAGCAGCATGAAGAAGTACTGCCAGGTGATCCGCGTCATTGCCCACACCCAGATGCTCCTGATCCCTCTGAGGCAGAAGAATTCTCACCTGATGGAAATCCAGGTGAATGGCTGTAGTGTGGCTGAGAAACTGGACTGGGCCCATGAGAAGCCGGAGCAGCAGGTGCCTGTGTTCACGGTGTTTGGGCAAGATGAGATGATTGATGTCATTGGGGTGACGAAGGGCAAGGGTTACAAAGGTGTCACTAGCCACTGGCACACCAAGAAACTGCCCCAAAAAATCCATCGAGGACTGCGTAAGGTGGCATGCATTGGAGCTTGGCATCCTGCCTGGGTAGCCTTCTCTGTGGCTCGAGCTGGTCAGAAGGGCTACCACCATCGCACTGAGATCAACAAAAAGATCTGCAAGATTGGCCAGGGCTACCAGATCAAGGATGGCAAATTTATCAAAAACAATGCATCCACAGATTATGATCTGTCCGACAAGAGCATCAATCCTCTGGGAGGCTTTGTCCACTATGGTGAAGTGACCAATGACTTTATCATGCTGAAAGGCTGTGTCGTTGGGACCAAGAAGCGTGTCCTCACCCTGCGAAAGTCTCTGCTGATACAGACCAAACGTTGCGCCCTGGAGAAGATCGACCTGAAGTTTATCGACACCACATCCAAATTTGGTCATGGTCGCTTCCAGACTGTGGAGGAGAAAAAAGCTTTTATGGGACCACTCAAGAAGGACCGAGTGCAAAAGAAGAAGCTGCCTGATGTGTTCAGACCATTTTGGAGCTGGTGGATTCTCAATAAATTTTTCTCAATTAAAAAAAAAAGCAAACAAACAAAAAAAAAACCAACAAAAAACTAATGTCCATTCTTTCCTATTGATAACAGAGTTTCCCTTATTTTCGTTGGTAGACTCATTAATAACAGTGATGAATTTCATTCTGGACTCAGTTTTGTTTGGGGGAATATTACTGATGTTAAATTATTGTTTTTGGGTCCTTCCCCCCTGTTAAATATCTTTTCTTCCATTTCTTTAAATCTATTATATTCATCTACCACATTAAAGGTTATCGTTTTTTGAACTATTCCATTTCCTTTCCACAGGGTCATTCTCTTCTAAGGATATTTACAGATTTTGTTTTATTTTGTTTTGTTTTGATGTATATATTTCTAGACTTTTGATTTGATTTGAATTGACTTTTTTGTTTGTTTTTTTATTATAAATTTATTTATTTAACTTTTTACATTGATTTTCATAAAATTTTGGGTTCCAAATTTTCTCCCCATTTATCCCCTAGCCCCACCCAATACACCAAGCATTCTAATTTTCCCTATCACCAATCTGCCCTCTCTTCTATCATCCCTCCCTTCTCTTGTCCCCATCTTCTCTTTTGTCCTGTAGGGCCAGATGACTTTCTATTCCCCATTAACTGTATTTCTTATTTCCTAGTAGCAAGAACAATACTCAACAGTTGTTCCTAAAACTTGGAGTTCCAAATTCTCCCCATCCCTCCCTCCCCACCCATTCCCTTTGGGAAGGCAGGCAATTCAATATAGGCCATATCTGTGTAGTTTTGCAAACGACTTCGATAATAGACGTGTTGTGTAAAACTAACTGTATTTCTCTCCATCCTATCCTGCCCCCCATTGTTTCTATTCTCTCTTTTGATCCTGTCCCTGCCTGAGTGTTGACTTCAAATTGCTCCCTCCTCCCATTGCCCTCCCTTCCATCATCCCCCCACCACCCTGCTTATCTCCTTCTCCCCCACTTTTCTGTATTGTAAGATAGGTTTTCATATCAAAATGAGTGTGCATTTTATTTTTTCCTTTAGTAGAATGTGATGAGGGTAAACCATGTTTTTTTCGCAGCTCTCCTCTTTTTCCCTCCACTAAAAAGTCTCCTGCTTGACTCTTGAATGAGAGATAATTTACCCCATTCCATTGCACCCTCTCTCCTCCCACTACATTTCTCTCTCATCGTTTACCTTAATTTCTTTTAAGATATGGTCCCATCCTATTCAATTCACTCTGTGCTCTCTGTCTCTGTATGTGTGTGCATGTGTGTATGTGTGTGTGCGTGCATGCATGTACATGTGTGTGTGTGCGTGTGTGTGTATGTGTGTGTGTGGTCCCACCAACTGCCCAGATACTGAAAAGTTTTAAGAGTTACAAATATTGTCTTTCCATGTAGGAATGATAAACAGTTCACCTTTGGTAAGTCTTTTATGACTTCTCTTTGCTGTTAACCTTTTCATGTTTCTTCTGATTCTTGTGTTTGAGAGTCAAATTTTCTTTTCAGCTCTGGTCTTTTCATCAAGAATGCTTGAAAGTCCTCGATTTCGTTGCAAGACCATTTTTTCCCCTGAAGCATTATACTCAGTTTTGCTAGATAGGTGATTCTTGGTTTTAGTCCTAGTTCCTTTGACTTCTGGGATATCATATTCCACACCCTTTGATCCCTTAATGTAGAAGCTGCTAGATCTTGTGTTAACCTGATTGTATTTCCACAATACTTGAATTGTTTCTTTCTAGCTGCTTGCAATATTTTCTCCTTGACCAGGGAATTCTGGAATTTGGCCACAATGTTCCTAGGAGTTTCTCTTTTTGGATCTCTTTCAGGCAGTGATTGGTGGATTCCTTGAATACTTATTTTGCCCTCTGGTTCTAGAATATTGGAGCAGTTTTCCTTGATAATTTCATGAAAGATGATGTCTAGGCTCTTTTTTTGATCATGGCTTTCAGGTAGTCCCATAATTTTTAAACTGTCTCCAGGTCAGTTTTTTTTCCAATGAGATATTTCACATTCTCTTCCATTTTTTCATTCTTTTGGTTTTGTTTTGTGATTTCTTGGTTTCTCAGAAAGTCATTAGCCTCCATCTGTTCCATTCTAATTTTGAAAGAACTCTTTTTTTTCAGTGAGCTTTTGAACCTCCTTTTCCATTTGGTTAATTCTGCTTTTGACAGCACTCTTCTCCTCATTGGCTTTTTGAAGCTCTTTTGCCAATTGAGTTAGCCTATTTTTCAAGGTGTTATTTTCTTCAGTATTTTTTTGGGTCTCCTTTAGGAAGGTATTGACCCATTTTTCATGCTTTTCTTGCATCTCTCTCATTTCTCTTCCCAGTTTTTCCCCCACCTCTCTCACTTGATTTTCAAAATTCTTTTTGAACTCTTCCATGGCTTGAGCCCATTGGTTATCTATTACGGATGTTCAGGATACAGAGACCTTGACATCAGAAAGGAAAGGAGGAAGCATCTGTTTACCAAGAAAGCAACCTTCTATGGTCTTATTTTTTTTTCCTTTTCTGGGCATTTTCCCAGCCAGTTACTTGACTTCTGAGATTCCTCTCCACCCCCACCTAGATCCACCCAGCTAGTGCTTGGGGTCTAAGATTCAAATGCTGCTCCCCAGCCTCAGGGCCTTCAGTAGCAGGCTTGGCTGCTATTCAGCGTGAGCTTAAGTTCTGGTGCTCAGGTGGGGACAGAGCCGCCTCCCAGGCTCAGTTCCCTCAGGGGGGTTGTGCTGAGATCTTCAGTAATGGCCCTGAGCTCCTTTCTGCTCCGGGAGCCCCTGGCCACCACTGCCTCTGCCGCTTCCTCCCGAGGGTGCCCGAGCCACGGAGACACCCCGCTCTCCTCTCGGCCAGTCCAGAAGTCTCTCTCACTGACCTGTAGTGTCTGTTCTCAGCTGCCAGAGATTCTGTCCCTGAAACCTGCTCGGATCTGCTCCTCTCAGGGCCATGTGGCCAGGGCAGGAGCTCCACTCCGAGTCTGGTGCGTGACAGCCCTTTGGTGCTGGTTTTTCAGGGTCTCTGGAATGGAAATCTCCTCCACTGCGTTGCTGCATGGCTTGCACTGCTCCAGAATTTGTGGGGAATTCTTTTTAGAGAAAATTTATGGGCTGTGGGTTCGGAGCTAGCATATGTAATTCTTCCTACTCCGCCATCTTGGCTCCTCCCCTTTGAACTGATTTTGTATATAGGCAGGATATTGTGGAGCTGGGATATTCTAGAAATATTTTTATCCCATATGCTTTCTAGAAGTACATTTTGGAAACATTTTCAAAGCATGATCAGAATAAAATTATTCCTTTTTGGAACAGAAAGTCAAGTAAACCAAAAGACTGTATTTCCTCATGATTTTAGTTAAAAACGACATTTCATTTTCCAAAGCATGTCATGGTGGTTATTGACGAGGTATCCTTTTTGCTCGTGGTCTTACCTTCATTAATTTAATGTTACTGGACAAAACTCAAAGCTGAATGCAATGCTTGAAGGAAACAATGTTTCAAACTGTTATTTTCTTTCTTATAGTGAAGCATCAAAATTATATTTAAATGTTTTTTGTTAAAACAATTCAAAAATTTTAAAGGGTAACCATAACAACAAATAGGGGAACGAAAGTGAAAGCATATGTGTGTGTATGTATGTATATATTTCTTAAAGATCAGGCATTAACTATCATTTTTTTAAATAAATTTATTTATTTAACTTTTTACATTCATTTTCACAAAATTTTGCGTTCCACATTTTCTCCCCATTTGTCCCCTCCCCCTACCCCAATACACCGAGCATTCTAATTGCCCCTATCACCAATCTGCCCTCTCTTCTATCATCCCTCCCTTCCCTTGTCCCCATCTTCTCTTTTGTCCTGTAGGG
Source organism: Bettongia penicillata ogilbyi (assembly GCA_023548195.1). Taxonomy (NCBI): domain Eukaryota; kingdom Metazoa; phylum Chordata; class Mammalia; order Diprotodontia; family Potoroidae; genus Bettongia; species Bettongia penicillata. The sequence goes on along the minus strand of JAJHZJ010000130.1, from coordinate 3,350,342 downwards.
CCAGATAACTTTCTATTCCCCATTACCTGTATTTCTTATTTTCTAGTAGCAAGAACAATACTCAACAGTTGTTCCTAAAACTTTGAGTTCCAAGTTCTCCCCATACCTCCCTTCCCACGTATTCCCTTTGGGAAGGCAGGTATTCAATACAGGCCATATCTGTGTAGTTTTGCAAATGACTTCAATAATAGTCATGTTGTGAGAGACTAATTATATTTCCCTCCATCCCATCCTGCCCCCCATTGCTTCTATTCTCTCTTTTGATCCTGTCCCTCTCCAAGAGAGTTGACTTCAAATTGCTCCCTCCTCCCATTGCCTTCCCTTCCATCATGCCCCCCACCCTGCTTGTCCAATTGTCCCCCACTTTCCTGTGTTGTAAGATAGGATTTCACGCCAAAATGAGTTTGCATTTTATTCCTTCCTTTAGTCGAATGGGATGAGAGTAAACTTCATGTTTTTCTCTCAGTTCTCCTCTTTTTCCCTCCACTAAAAAGTCTCCTGTTTGCCTCTTCTGTGAGAGATAATTTGCCCCATTTCATTTCTCCCTCTCTCCTTCCAATACATTTCTCTCTCACCACTTCATTTTTTTAAGATATGATCCCATCTTATCCAGTTCACTCTGTACTCTCTGTCTCTGTGTGTGTGCGTGCATGTGTGTATGTGTGTGCATGTGCGTGTGCATATGAATGTGTGTGTGTGTGTGTGTGTGATCCAACCAACTCCCCAGATACTGAAAGCTTTCAAGAGTTACAAATATTGTCTTTCCATGCAGGAATGTAAACTGTTCAACTTTAGTAAGTCCCTTATGACTCCTCTTTGCTGTTTACCTTTCCATGTTTCTTCTCATTCTTGTGTTTGAAGCAAATTTTCTTTTCAGCTCTGGTCTTTTCATCAAGAATGCTTGAAAGTCCTCTATTTCATTGAAAGACTACTTTTTCCCTTGAAATATTATACTCAGTTTTGCTGGATAGGTGGTTTTGGTTTTAGTCCTAGTTCCTTTGACTTCTGGGATATCATATTCCACACCCTTTGATCCTTTAATGTAGAAGCTGCTAGATCTTGTGTTATCCTGATTGTATTTCCACAATACTGGAATTGTTTCTTTCTAGCTGCTTGCAATATTTTCTCCTTGACCAGGGAATTCTGAAATTTGGCCACAATGTTCCTAGGAGTTTCTCTTTTTGGATCTCTTTCAGGCGGTGATTGGTGGATTCCCTGAATACTTATTTTGCCCTCTGGTTCTAGAATATTGGGGCAGTTTTCCTTGATAATTTCATGAAAGATGATGTCTGGGCTCTTTTTTTGATCATGGCTTTCAGGTAGTCCCATAATTTTTAAACTGTCTCTCCTGGATCTATTTTCCAGGTCAGTTGTTTTTCCAATGAGATATTTCACATTCTCTTCCATTTTTTTTCATTCTTTTGGTTTTGTTTTGTGATTTCTTGGTTTCTCAGAAAGTCATTAGCCTCCATCTGTTGCATTCTAATGTTGAGGGAACTATTTTCTTCAGTGAGGTTTTGAACCTCCTTTTCCATTTGGTTAATTCTGCTTTTGACAGCACTCTTCTCCTCATTGGCCTTTTGAAGTTCTTTCGCCAATTGAGTTAGCCTATTTTTCAAGGTGTTATTTTCTTCAACATTTTTTTGGGGTCTCCTTTAGCAAGGTATTGACCCGTTTTTCATGCTTTTCTTGCATCTCTCTCATTTCTCTTCCCAGTTTTTCCTCCACTTGTCTAACTTGATTTTCAAAATCCTTTTTGAGCCCTTCCATTGCCTGAGCCCATTGAATATCTATTTTGGATGCTTGGGATATGGAGGCCTTGACTTCTGTGTCTTTACCTGATGTTAAGCATTGTTCTTCCTCATCAGAAAGGAAAGGAGGAAATATCTGTTCACCAAGAATGTAAGCTTCTATGGTCTTATTTTTTTCCCTTTTCTGGGCATTTTCCCAGCCAGTTACTTGACTTCTGAGATTCCTCTCCAACCCCACCTTGGCTCCAGATCCACCCAGCTAGTGCTTGGGGTTTGAGATTCAAATGCTGCTTCTCAGCCTCAGGGCTTTCAGTGGGGGCAGGGCTGTTATTCAGTGTAAGATTAAGTTCAGCTGCTCAGGTGGGAGCAGGGCCACAGCCCAGGCTCTGTTCCCTCAGGGGGTTTTTGCAGAGATCTTCAACAATGTACCTGAGCTCCTGTCCACTTTGGGATCCCCTGTCTGCTGCTTCCCACTGTTGTCTCCCAAGGGGGCCTGAGTTATGGAGACACCCTACTTCCCTCTTGGCCAGCCCAGAAGTCTTTCTTACTGACATGTAGTGCCTGTGGGTTGATGGACCTTTGCAGCCACCAGAGATTCCATCCTTGAAGCCTGCTTGCATCTGCTCCTCTCGGGATGGCATGGCCAAGGCAGGGCTGGGCTCTGCTTCGGGTCTGGTGCGAGACGGACCTTTGGTGTCAGTTTTTCAGGGCTTTCTGGAACAAAAATCTCCTCCGCTCCATTGTTGTGCGGCTTTCACTACTTCAGAATTTGTTGGGAGTTCCTCTTTACAGGTAATTTATGGGCTGTGGGTTCGGAGCTAGCATATGTGAATCTTTCTACTCTGCTATCTTGGCTCCTCCCCCCTCCTATCATTTTTTTTAGATGTATATTTTGGTTTATTTGTCTGTTTTGTTAGATTACGAATATTATTGTGTGCATTTAAAATTATTATTCCATGAACAGGACCATTTTCTTGACCAGGCTGCCAAACCTGTCTATGACACAAAAGTTTAAGAACCCTTTCAAAGGTTTTGTGTTTGTCCTGATACAAGAAGAGGAAAGGGAATAAGCCTGAAGTTAAACAAAAATGTGTAAGGAATGAAGTAAGCACAAAGTTGTTCTTACGTTATTATTTCACCTGAGGAGAAGTATTTGCTCAGGATAACAGAGGTATATAATCCCACCATGTGTTTCATGTATACAGATAATATGTAGGCCTGTCCTTATTTCTGAAGATGTTTGTAGGGAAGGTGAGCAATGGAAAGGAATTAAGTAATGACAAAATCCTAGCATTAATTACTAACTTACTTGAGAATAAAAGCTGGTGGAAAATTCTAAGGGAAAACATAAGGATGGGAGTCATCTAGGGGAGAAAATAGGCTACATCTAAGATGATGATATCCAAGGGAAAAATCCATTTCATTTAATGCTTTTTATGACTTTGGTTGAGTATATTTTCTTAAATATTATAGGATACACAAACTTAATTTGCAAACTTACTCAGTCTAATATTTTTTTCAGATACACTGAATATTCCTTATCAGCTTGTTGAGTTATTCACAGGGAAAATGAGTTGACTACTTTTAAGGAAGGAACTGATTTCTATTTGGATCAATATTTGTGCTTGTTTTGTGCCACTACACTACACTACACTGCTACTACACTTTGAGGAATAGAACTATCTGACCACTTATTTGTCAGGTTGTCAGAGTTTGGCAACCCTGAGGAGACAGCTTGTTTAACTCAACTACATCTCTTAAATTCCCCTAGGCAAGAAGGTCTTTTGTTGTTATCATTAAATACTCTTGCCAATTAAGTGAGTATCCTAACAGTGTTTAAATGGAAATCTGTCCTATTCTGACTCATGAGAAAGATAAGAGAAGATAATTTGAGGTTAGGTCTGAATCAGGCCCTTAAAGTGTATCTGGTTTCAAGCTTTATCTTGTGATCCCAGCTAGGCTTTAAAATGTGACATAGTAGATGGAAATGGCATGCTTGTCACAGAACAGATACTAATGTTCAAACTAAATAGCTTCCTATCTTTCCATTGTACAGTTGGTTTAGAAGACCTGACTGAGATCAATTGATATGGTTTCATTAGCTGAGGAAATCATTCCCAAGGCAAAGTGTATTTAATATCACTTTTTTTGTTGTTAAACTTCCATTAGGAGCTACAGAGTGAAAAATTCACTATTCAATCCCATATTAAATTGTTTCAAGATTCTTCTATTTTTTTCTATAAATTCATGGATACAGTAGCCTAGGGACTTGGATATTTATACATTGAAACACAGAGATAGAGACAGAAAGAGACACAGAGACTAATAAAATTTCAGAAAGCCAAAGATGAAGAAATGGACCAAGTGAGACAGAGACAGAAATATATTTATAGAAAGGGGGGCATATTTAGGAAATGTAAGAAAAAAAAATCAGCTGCATTATCCAAAGGTACATGTTTGCCCTTGGTTACTTGTTTCCTGGTTACCTTCTTGCTGCTATATTTGACACAGAAACCACAGTCTCTTATTTCACATTTTTCCACATTCATTGCCAATATAAAAATGAACTGTTGAATAAAGGTTGGCTCTCCGGGCAAAGAGAGAGAGATTCATGCGAAAATGTAGGCAATGTAAAAACATATATGTGTCTGTGTGTGTGTGTGTGTGTAAGTTGATTGGTGGGAGCTATCCTAGCAGATAATCCAAGCATTCAGCTTCAGTACAATGAGGTGAACCACTGTGCTACACTTTTTCTTACAGTTTCACTAGCTGGCAAGTTGCTTCTGAATCTCAGTTCCAAATGTTAAAATTAACAATTGTTTTATAATATTATATTGTTAAAATAGAGATTTAAACTATAGTAATATTAATAGAGATCATAAACATCTACAATAATTTTGTTCTTTTTTCAGAAAGATATGCGTGAGACAGCTAGCTGTTACAGTACATAGAATGCGTGACTACTAGTCAGGAAGACATGAGTGTAAATCCTGCTTCATATACTTCCTGGCTGTGTGACCTTGGTCAAGTCATTTAAACTTTTAGCTTCAGTTTTCTCATGCATAAGAAAAAGAAAATAATAAACATCTCAAAAGATTGCTGTATTGATCAAAGATTTGCAAACCTTAAGCATTTTGCAAATCTAAAAGTGCTATATAAATGCTTATTGCTTATTTTTATTATCTCCAAATTCAGGTTTTATTGTGGTAATGTAGGTTTTTCTGTTATTAACAGAAATACCCATTTCTCTGAATACAGAGTTCATAAGAAAATAATTACTATCAAAAATAATATTGTATCATGTTATTGATGTGCTCAATAATTCACAAAGTATGATTTTAATAGATATAGTATAAAAACCTAAATTTTTCTTTCTTCCGTTGTCTAGCCCTAGACTACCTCATCACCTTTATCTCCCATTACTCCCTAACATACATCATGTTACGGAGTTTTTAATTAGGGAGCTAGTGATAAAGGAAGAAAAGAAGGAAGGAAGGAAATAAGGGAGGGAGAAAGGCAGGGAGGGAGGAAGGAGAAAGTAAAGAGAGGAGGGAGGAAAGAAAGGCGGGAAAGGAAAAGAAAATAAGTACCTACCCATATAATATTTTAGATCAAAAGAAATATTAAAGTATTAGTCAAATCAAATAGCTAACAAGCATGTACTAAATAGTTATTCCTGCTACAAACCAACAGGAAGATTATTTGAATGTAAAGTCACTCACATCAATGCAACTCATCCCTTTTTTTCAAATATAGATTCCCATTCAAAAACAGTACAATCAAAAGAAAGAACATCAAACATAAGTGACTACAACTCGTTGGAGAGCAGTTCTTTCTTTAAGCGCATTTATCAGATTTGAGAACAATGTATGAACTTCTAATGAGTTGATAGAATTTAGCTCATAGACAAGGATACTTTTCATGAAATATATTTTCTTTGAATAGCCTTCCCCAGTCTAGTGTACCCCATTGTCAGCATTCAACCTCTCAGTTTACATAAATCACAACTAATCTCTATGCTACTCATTACTGCAAGCACCCCCAGATCACCAATAGAAGCCTCAGGGATATTTCAAAACACAGTTGGAAAATAGCTGATTTTTGCTTTCCTCATATGTAGTCAAAAGGCTCCCCAGATCCAACAGAAGCTCTCAGGTAGCAACATTTTCATCATGTACTGGATAATCTTTATTCTACTCCATAGAAAATGTAGAAAATACATAAAGGAGTCACAGTAACTCATAAAATATCAAATCAATTATTTTCCCTTTTTAGTTTTCCCGATTTATAGCACCATTTTTGTGGTTTGGATTCTTGTTAAAAAGAAAATGAATTTGTGGTTCTTAGATATGTCATCTTTGTGATTTTGATACTTTTTCCTCCTAAAAAGTATACAAATATCATCTTTTTGCTAGTACTTTTAGATTCCTCCAGAATAAAAATATTTTCAGGATTTTTTGAAATATTAGAACACATACATGACTGCAAACACACACACACACACATACACACATTCCCAATAATTCCTGGATAATGTTAGGGAGCAAAGCCTAGTTCTTTAATTCTTATGTCTTGTCACTAGTTTCTTGTTACTTTAACTCCAGGATTATTCATAAATTTCATCATTTCCATGGATGGGTCTGTCCAAAAACTTCCCTTCTCTTCCTAGAAGAAAAGGGTCCTAAACTCTCAAATTTGAGACTGCTAAAGAGGCACTACCAACGTGAACTTCATAGTGATCGCTGCGGCCATGAATATCCCAGTGAAAGTCTGAATCATGAAATACCACAGACTCTCCACATGGAAGGCAGAACCAAAACATTTATTCAGACACTAGGAAGCCAAATCCATCTCAGTAACAAAAATCTATACACAATAAAAACGTAGAAGACAGAGCCATCCCCTAACCTTTCCCTACTAGGCTTCCCACAAACCAGCTCCATTAAAGAAATCACAACAGGCTCTCTTAAACAAAATCACTAACAAGTTCTTTCACTCACACTGGCCAGCAGCCTGCATCCTTCAGTTCTGAGTGCTCTCAAGACTAACTTCCTCTCAGCTCTGCTCTAGCTCTGCCCATTCCTGTTCCATTCATTCAGCAAACTCCTCTCACCACAGGCTCCATGTGACTCAGACTTATGTGACCTAGGTAGGTCACATAGGCCTATTAATGAATGAGAAAGATCTCCCCATTTTAAATTATCATTACATGTGTCCCCAAGATGTCTCTTATTCATTACATAGGTCAGATTTGGTGGGGTAGCTAGTGTCAACCGAACTATGAACAGGGATAACAGAATATAAGCATGTAAAACAATCTTAGGCAATTGGTAGCAATAGAACTTCACAACAATATAACAGGGATCCCGCAAAATAAGCATGTAAATCAAGATCTTAGGGTGAGTTTGAGCACAAGCACCCCATCATTCTCCCCTCTAATGAATGGGGCCCAAAATTGTGGGGTAAAGGGATAAAGTCTCTTCTTCCATAACTACTTCCTGGTAAGATTGGACATAGAGCTATCCCTGCCCCAAGAGGGTCCCATTCTGGGGACAGTTCCTCAGTGGGCATCTGGAGCTGGTCGATGGTCCAGTGGTAACACAACACATCAGACAGGGGGTGACATCTGGCTTAAGCAATCAGACATCTACAGGAAGAGAGTACTAAGCCTGCAGAAAACAAATCTGACAAACCAGGTGAATTCACAAAGAGCCAAAAAAGAACCAAGGAGACAATAACCAGAAGCAGGGTAGATATTGGGTCACTCATGCTTCTGGAGTCCATTAATGCACCATCACAGCCTCATTCACTCTTGTTTACTGTTTTCCAATTTTCTGGCAAAGGGTACATGGTCTTTAACATGAGGTGGAGCCTGGCCTACCCCTCCTTCTCTCCACAGGTGTGATGAACTTAGATACAGTGTTTCAGGAGGATCTGCAGGGGTAGTCCTTATTTCCCTGCTCAGTATAATGTCGAGCCTCTTTCCTTCACATATTTTATATAGTTCCTTTGCTAGAATACCATCTATTCTTCCAAAATTTACCCTGGCTCTCAACAGAGCAGTAAACAATTCTTTTCTTGTCAATATATTCTGACTTTGCATCCTCTGCCTATTTATTCTTCTCTCTCAAGGAAATTTATTTTTTTCACTAATTTTCATCACCCATGGTACCAATGATTCCCCCATCCTTTGGGTGAACTGACTCAAAATATCTGTGATGTCCTGCTGAGTAAAATTGTCAATGACCTCCCCAAACACTGGAGGCTCCTGATTCTCCTGCTTCCTTCTTTGTACTGGCCAAACCTCAGCCTCTTCATTTGCTTCATTCTCCTCCCACACAACCTGGCCTGTGTCTGGGCCTAAATCAAGCCTAGCCTGTGCAAGGACTGCATTCACTTTCCTACTGTTGACGTTTTGTCTCCTATGAGACAAAATAACCATAGCTTTTTCTTCCAGCACATGAAACTCTCTAGCTTCTTCTCCTAAACGATGGTTTGAACACTGCAGGATAAAAAGCTTTTCCTGCAAACCAGTCAACTCCCTTTTCATCTGAGCCTTCTCCTCCAGCAGCTTCTCTGTTTTTACATATAATTCAATACCTTGTTAGGTATTGAGACAGCCCCTCCTACACACCCCTGCTGTCTCTTTCCCTGGTTCCATGGTTATTCCCTGCAAACATCTAAGTCTTTGGATTCTCCCTTCTATAGCCTCTATTGCCAGTTTTCACAAAGTCCTGTGCCTTTAGCCCATTATCTGGTCAGGGAGGAATAAAGCAAATCACCCCATTCTGGGACATCCATTTGTTCCTCTGTCTCTTGTGCCTTTCTCTCTCCAAACTGAGGCTTGATATTCTGTGATCCTATCCCCATCACCATTTGTAGCACCAATTTAAAATTAACAACGCTTATGGCAGTCATGAATATCCCAGGGCAATTCTGAATCACAAAATATCACATATTTTTCACATGGAAGACTGAACCAAAACATTTATTCTGATACCAGAAAGCCAAATCTATCACAGCAGCAAAAATCTATACACAATAACAATGCAGAGGACAACATCATCCCTAAGCCACCCCCACTAGGCTTCCCACAAATGAGCTCCATTAAACACATCACAAGCAGGCCCCTTTAAACAAAATAACAAATAAGCTCTTTCACTCACACTGGCCAGCAGCCTGCATCTTTCTGAGTTCTGTCTGCTCTCAAAACTAACTTCATCTCAGCTCTGCTCTACATCCCTTTCTTCCTGTTTCACCCATTCAACAAACTTCTCCCACCACAGGTTCCATGCGACCCAGACTCACATGACGCAGGCAGATCACAAGGTCCTTTTAATGAATGAAGAAAGATCTCCGCATTTTAAATTACCATTATATCCTGAGATTGACATTGTCCAGGATGGCTTTTTTCTCTTGCTAGGAAGGTTGAATTCTGGTATTTACTCTGGTTATTCTTATTCTCTCTATATATGAGGGCTTGCAGAACTTTACGGTATGTGGATGTTAGAAAGGTAATCGCAAGACTGATGTTACTCAGGAAATCCTATTCTTTCTGTAAGTGAGTATTCTGTGTATTGCCAAGAAACTACACAGTTTAAGAGGACTGATTAAGGAACTCTCAACACTGATCACATGGTTCCATTTCCATATCTATGGCATATAATTGACAACATGTTTGGCTCTACCACTATTCTTCCAGGATCAGATTCAGACACATAATGCAGAAATTTATGATTGACAGCTATATTTTCTGAGTATATTCTATTTCTTACTATACATATCTCATGTCCCTTTATCCCAACATGAGAAAGAGTGATTCCCAGAAGTCAAACTTCCCCTATGGGCTCAAATCTACTCTTGTCTCTGCTTCTCTCTCTGAACAGCAAAAATAATAGGTTGATAGAAAAAAAGGAGCAATGTCATATCTGACCATTATGCCATGGACCCCAATGCCATTTTCTTTATTGTATTATCATAAAGGAGAGGTTTCCCATAACAGTTTGTGTGTGTGTCTGTGTGTGTGTGTGTTTGTCCTTCGTTGCCGAAGAAGACTATGCCATCGGAGAAATAATGACGTGACTTACACTTGACTTTGTTTTGAGTGAGGGTAACAACATTGAGAAATGACGAGAAGAAACATTCATTAAGTGATAACTATGTGCCAGTTACCGTGCTCACTTCTAGAGGGAAAAAAAAAAAGCAAAAAACTGGAAAACTAAGACAATTTCCTTGCCTTTAATAAACCTTCCTACTTCCTTCAGATTTGGGTGTAAACACTCCAAAAGTAGAATGTAGCAAATAGTTTTGTTACAAAAGAAAGAGCTAGATCTCTGGAGGGATGTGAACTTTGTACCAAGATGGATATAGCTGGATGTACAGGATGGATAAGAGCTTATTTATTTCTCATAAGAACCCTGTAAGTTGATATTAAAGGTATAATCTGTTTTATGAGTATGGAAAATGTCTGAAAGAGACTTATTCACATACAAGCTGCAGTAAGCCAATTCAAATCTACTCTTAAGAGCCAATTGTTAAATTTCCAGAGTAAGAATTTACACTGTAGAAATTGGCAAACACTAAAAATCAAGGCATGATTTATTGGTTTGTTGAATTCTAGACTTAAGAAAGTGACAGAAAAAATGTTAATAATACAGATTATACTAATGTATACTAATTATACATTATTATGCCCTGTTAAGAAATGTTTGAGAGCCCATTAAACTGTTAAATATTTATCAAAACATCCATATATGTTACCCTCTATTTTAGTCAAGGCAAGATCTGAACTCTTGTGTTGACATAATTACAGTATCCATTTACAATATGCTGTTATGCTCAATACTTGTATGATCCATAATCCCATTTGGTACAACATATTTTTCATAGCACAAATTTTGTATAATAAAAGGGTTATTTAATTTGAAGCATAGGACACTCTGTGTGTCACCTTAGGTAATCAAATAAGCAACATTTATTAAGTACCCACTATGTGCCAGAAATTTTGATAGACACTGAGGATACAAACACAAAACCAAAAATTCACTGACAAATATAAAACTGATAATTCATGGAGTATATAGTCCAGATGACAGAAACCTGTGTATGTGAGTATATATTGTGTATGTATGTACATAATGTACACAATATACAAACAACGCTAATAATAATAATATGTACATACATTTACATTAACAAAACACAAATATATACACATATTGTATGTATGAATGTGTGTATATGTGTACATCCATGTATGTCCATGTGTTCTGAGAGAGAAGAGAGGAGGGAGAATAATCCGGGCATAAAAAACAAGTACAAAGACAGACATGGGAAATGGAGACCCTTGTATGAGTTTGGATGAATTGCAGTTTTCCTGGTAAGTCACTTCAAGTAGGTGGACAACAGTTTCCTCATTTTAAAATGGGAGTTGATTAGATGAATTCCCCTTTAGCTTTAAATCTGTCATTATCAAACGTGTTACTTTGTCTCCTGCCATTTTATTTTAAAGCAGTATCATTATGGAACACGTATTGATTCCTTTTCCTTGAAATATTGTCTGTTTTAAAAACCTGAATTAGAAGATGAAAACAATCTTCCCTCCTCCTTAAAATGTCCCCTTCCCCATGTGAACTTTAAGCAGTGACAATGCTGGTTATGCCACATCAAAAATATGAAATATGTATGCATTGTGTTTTGGTACCACATAAACACCTCCATAAATAAATCAAAAGTTTTAAAGTGACCTGCATAATAAATGGAGTGCTTATAAATGTATAGCCATTTTGCAGGTACAGAGATACCTCTGATGTTTGGCCATCTGGCTTTTTGGAAGGAAGATGTCCTTGAGGCAGCCAAGCATGTGAAACACTAAAAAGTTTCCTTCCAACTATTGTTGGAAGGAATATTTTGAGGAAAACTGCAACTTTTATGATGAGACTCTTAAGAAGTTTATTTTTCTTTCATGCCTGGGGTCAATACTAACTTTCCAGAAAGTAGTACGTTTATGAAAAAATTAAGTGATAGCTGAATCCAAAGCTCTTACTCCAGAAGCCTTAGGCCACATTTTTCCCATTCAAACTAAGGTGGAGGCTCTGGATGAGGTAAGAGGTGAGAACTGACAAACATAGCATCTGTGGCTGCCTCTAATAGGCATACAAGAGCTGAGTTTGGGGAGTATTCAACTACTACTGCCTCCTGAATTCAAGACATTATTTAGAGAGTAGATTCAAATGATAACTGTTCATGAAGTTGCATGTCCAGTCTCAGAACATACTAGAGACCTATAGAAAATTTGCATTTCACAAATTTACCTAGGAAACTGGGTTATATGTTGCCTTTAGTAAAACAGACAAGGTATAAATAGTGTAATGTTAGATAATAAGAACTGGATTCAGAGTCCAGACACAACATCCATGACCCGGAGCAAGAAATTTAATCTTTCTGAGACTGTCCTTATCTATAAAATAGACTCTTCCTAGTAATATTCATTCCCTATGTATAATATGTTTGTTGGGACATGAATCAAATGTAGTAATTCACATGGAACATTTTGGAATTCCTATATAGATATACAAGAATGACTTTCTTTTTCTTATTAAGTCTTCTAAACTTGAAGAATGAGAAACTAAGTGAACAGTAGGTCAGCTAAAAATCATGTGTTCATGGTTTTAGTCAGTCACTTAATAAGCATTTATTAAGAAGATACTATGAGGGAGTGGAGTCAAGATGGCGGAGAGAAACTACTCACCTAAACTCTTAGACAAACTCCTTCAGATACCTCTAAAAAGAGAATCTGACCAAATTTTGGAGGTGCAGAATTCAATAAGAAACAGACCGTGGCAGATTCACAGACCAGGACAGACTGGAAGGTTGACAGGCAGTATATGTGCGGTGGGGATGAGCTCCCGAATTGGAGAACACAGTGCAGCATCCAGGGTGGACTCAGGCAGCAGCAGCATAATGGGATGGCAGAGTGGCAGCCCAGGGCGGGAGACCAGCGGGCCCTGAGTGACAGCCGATACCGAGCCCCAGGTATCTGCCGCAGTGACTCCTGAGACTTTCAGCCCACAGATTAAACGTCTGTAAGTCACCTACTTAAACTTCCGAGAGTCAAAATGGCAGAGTGGTTGATAAATGCTCTCTTGCCCTCCCCTTATTGACCTTGAAAGAACCATAAAATATTTATCCAGAAAAATCTTGGATCAGTGGGATCAACAGAAGGGGCAAATATTTTCGTAACACCTGAGGCTAGGAAAATCACTTAAGAGTATTCCTCTTCCTTTGTGGGAGGCTAACCAAAAGGAGAGGAGCCCCAGGGAGGTGGAAACTTGCGCTAGGACCCAGGCATGCTTCAGCACTCCAGGGGAAATGGGAAGACATGTCCCTGGACATGCTGGGAGGGATGGGAAAAAAATCTAAGTTATATGGTAGTGATTGTAGAACACGGAAAATAAATAAAATTAATATAAACATTTAAAAAAAAAAAAGAAGATGCTATGAGCCAGTCTCACTGTGCTATGGACTGGAGACACAAAGAAAGCTCCCCCACCAAAAAAATTTCCTTTTCTCAAGGAGCTCACAGTCAATCCTTATTGTATATGTGTCTACTACATTATTTTTGCATGAGAAAGACATGTTACTGACATGTGAATCCCAGGCAAATCTTGGTGATGGTGTCTAAACTATGCTTTCTAATAATAAACTCTCAAAAGAATTGTTCTTAACAGATAAACTTTCTTCCTAATGATACTATTTATTTTCTGTCCTAATTTTAACTTACATGGGACAATACAGAATTTTTCCTCATTGTGTCAGATGTCTAAAACTTGCTTGATCTATGAGCTGATAGAAATATAAAATGTAAACCATTATTATGAAGACTTCTACATATATCAACCTAAAATAAAGAGGACTACTGAAGTCTCAGCAACAACTTTAATGGAGGCAAGAGAATTACAATAGATAGCACCAGAAGTACTGGAGTGCCAGGTAGGAGAAGGGTCAGAGTTCAAATAGACTTCTTTGGAGAGGAGTGCTCAGGAGGGACAGCAATAGGAAGGATTAAGTTGTTTTACAAAATAGGCAAAGGCTGAGTGGTGACATCCTGTCAGGACAGTGGGTTCCAGGTGCAACAGCTTGAAGTTTCTAGAGAAGCCATGAGTTCAGCTTTGGTTTGAACTGAATTAGTTTGAAACTGTTGTGACCATGAGGTCAGAGCCATGTAGCCTCTCTGATGGCTGAATGCAACACATATTACTTATCAAAATATATTACTTCCCTCTTTTCTATTAATTTTTTTTTACAGTAGCTGCCAAAATTCTGGTACTTTTTAAAAAAATATCTTAGTATGTTGAACCTGTAATGACAATGAGAAATAGATAGATGAAGCAGCACCATGGTATCCTCAAAAACTACCTGAATAAGGGAAAGGACTTTAGAGCATGGGGTCAGTATGAAGGATTTATGAAAAAAATGGACAAAAATTGCATAAGATGAAAAGGTAAAGAGAAGCTGTGATCTTTAGAGAGAATAACCACATGGGTAAAAATATGTAGCCATCAAAGTGTCTGAGTTATTCTAAGAGATTTTACTGTTCCTAAAATTTGTATTTAATATACTGACCAAATATCATGTCTGAGAAGCCAATTTTAAGAGAATCTTTACTCTTGGAGTAAATTGCTGATTTCATTGTTCATTGAAATAATTTCTTCAGTATTTTGCCTAGCTCAGAGTTTAATTTCTTGTGTTTTCTAGTAGCCAGTTCAGTCTTTGAATAAATAACCATCACTAAAACAATCAATCGAAAGATGTTTATTAAGTGACAACTATCCGCCAGTCCAAAAATAGCCCACGTTCTCAAGGAACTCAATCTAACAGGGGAACCCATACACAAATATCTACAAATAAAATATCTACTTGAACAAAAATTGGAGATAACCTAAGAGAGAGAATATTAAAATTAAGGAGAATTGTGAAAGGCCTCTCATAGAAGATGGGAATTTAGCTGAGACTTGAAGGAAGTCAGAAAAGCCAGAAGACTAGAAAGAGAGTTCTAACTATGGGGGACAATTAATGAAAATGCTCAGTCAGAAGATGGAACATGAGAAACAAGAAGTCCAGTGTTACTGGACTAAAGAATAAGTGAGAGATGGTTGGGGAATGGAGTGGAATAAGGTCTTTGAAACTGGAAAAATAGGAAGAGGCATGACTGGTTTTAACCGTCAAGCAGAGAAATTTGTATTTGATCCTGTAGGTAAAATACAGAGTCAAGTATCTGCAGATTGTTGACATGGTCAGACCTTTGCTTTGGAAGATCAATTTAATACCTGAGTTTCAAAGAATGAAATGGAATAAGGAGAGACCTGAGGAAAGGAAGTCAATCAACAAGCTGCTGCAGAATTTCAGATGTGAGGTGATGAGGGCATGTACCAGAATATTGGCATTGTCAGAGCAGAAGAGAAGGTCTAGAGAGGATATGACCTTATTATGTATCTGCTATGTAACAGGAGTAAACCTAAAGACTGGAGGTATAAAAATAAAAATGAAATATCTTTTCCCTCAAGGAGTTTACATCTTTCTCCAGAGATATATTAGTTCACAGATATAATAGAATAGAACATATACACAATAACTATAAACTGATTTCTGGGAAGGAGCTATCAAGTACAAGAAGTAATCTTTGTGAAACAAAATGCTTTGGAATAGAATATAGGAAAGGATGAGAATATGATAAAAAAAATTCTAAAAAGTCTTAGGAGAATAGATATAGAACTAAAAGGGACTCAGATGCACCCTCTGCCCACCCCCCAATTTTTTTTTCTCATAGGGAAAGTGACACCAAAAGTGGGTAAGTAATGCCAAAGTCACACAGATAGCAAGTATCAAATGTGAGATGAGTACTCAGGTTTACGAAGTGCAGAGCAATTGAACTTTATGGTGCAGCATTAGCTGAAACATTAGTTGAAGTGGAACAACTATAGACAGCAGCATCTGACTTAAAAACACCATAGAAACAGTTACTTCAAAAGATTCTTCCTTGAATGAATGATGTTGTGAGCTTTTATTAATTGATTTCTATACACTTATTCTGTGAGTCTATGCGGCTAAACTCTGAGGATACAAATTCCAAACGTAAGATCTGCCCACATGGAACTTACTTTCCAATAAGAAGAGACAACACACAGGATAAAGAACAATTTTGGTTTGGAAATTCATGGGGGTTTTAAGTAGAGCTTTTCAGGAACAATAGGTATGTGAATTTTTTGTTGCAGTTTTAGAACCGAAAAGTTACAAAGAGGGGAGTGTTGGGGGAGAAACAAGACAACGTGAAGGTTACACTACAGCAAGTGGGCAGCTGGCTGGAGAGAAGGAGCGCCAGCCTGGCTGAGACGGATCAGCTGTGCATGGCTTCAGCTCTCTAGAACAAGATGCCCACTTAGAATAAACTGATCTCCTCTAATCACTATGCTGTGAACAAGATGCCTCCCTAGAGTGAGCTCCACTGGTGTCCCCTTCCCTTTCCAGTTTCGTGTGTGTGTGTGCATGCGTGCGTGTGTATGTGTGTGTATGTGTGTGTGTGTGTGTGTGTGTGTGTGTGTGGCGTTTTCCCCTATTAGATTAGTAGCTCTTTGAAAGCAGGGATTGTCTTTCTTTTTCTTAATTCTACCTCCAGAACTTAGATTACAGCCTGGCACGTAATAGGTACTTAATTAAATATTTATTGGGTCAGATTAGATTGTACCAATCATAAATAAAGAGGCTGATTTTAATAAAGGCATTCCATAAGTTATCATTCTGAAACCCCCTCTATGCTAACTAGTATAGGAAAACTATTATTTGTTATATTGATACAGAACATCTTTGTGGGGCTAAAGTTCTTTAGTCATGTCTCACTCTTCTTGCCCTCATTTGGGATTTTCTTAACAAAGATGTTGGAGTGGTTTAAGGGTTAAGTGAGTTGATCAGAATCACATAGTAAATATCTGAACTCAGACATATAGATCATGCTAATGTCAGAGACCTCCAGGAGAGCCCAAGGCTGCTTCAAGGAATGCTTGAACCCCACCAAGGGCTTCTGTGAGAACATTATTCTAGCCTTGGGTTCTGGCATCCCCAAAATTTTATTAAGTGTTTAGTCTTGCCTAAAGCAACCTGCATGTCTTATCTAGAAACTGTTTTTATGAAGCAATTGTGTCTTTGTCCTCTGGAAACTGATTACATGCAGTGCCCTTATTTGAATTTTATATAGTGTAAAATTTACAAAGTTTCAGGGGATTGAGGTACACCCTTATCAGGTTCTATTCTCTGCCAAATGACTTAACTTCTTTTGGAATTTTTTTTCAGTTTTAGGTTTGTTCTAGACTAACTGTACTTCACAGGATTCTGCTGAAAAAAGCACAAGCAGTGAAGTATTGAACTATGAAATATGAATGTATACAGGCACATAATCAGATTCTTCCTGAATAATGCAACAAAGTTCAGATTCATTTATGATTATTTGCTATGTAACTAGTGTCAGTATTGGCTACAGAAACAACAGATTGACCAAAAAAGGATGATTTGGACGAGTGTTTATTGAGTTCTTGTGTGACAAGGCAAAGACTTCCCAACTAAAAAGTACATGAGACTTACATAGGTTTCAAGATCTGAGGAATAGGAAATGGGATAAGACAAAAATCAGTTGGTCTTGGTCCCTATTCTTGGGGCTAACGATAGATCTGGTATAACAACATCTTTTACCTAGTTTCTGGGTTAAAGGTTTCTCTATAACAGGATGGGAGTTGGGGAACAAAACTGTTTCTCAGAACAGGTTATCATACATTCTGTCTTGGGGTTATTTGCTTTGAAAACACTAATGGGAGAGTATACATATCTTTATGTGAATAAAATGGAGTGATTTTAAAAAAGTAGTCCTGGAGCCTCATTAGATACGCTAAACATGTGGTCATCCTAATTAACCATTGATCATAAAAAGAAAACAACTTTCCCAGCCTTCCTTAATCTTAGTACCTTCCTTTTGGGATTATCTCCAATTTATCTGGCATGAATCTTGTTTGAACATAGTTGTTTTCAGGCTGTCTTCCCTATTATACTGCAAGTTGGTTGGGAGTAGGGACTTTAAACAAACAAACAAAAAAATCCTTTTCTTCCCCTTTCTGTCCCCTGTGCTTAGCACATTGCTGACACATGGTAAGTGATTAATAAATGTTTGATGATTGACTTGATTTAACCTAAAAAACTGGATTTCACCTAGGTCCGCTAGGATTATCTTGACATATGTAGCTATGACGCTCTGGACAAGGCTCTGGAGGGTGAGGGGAAATCTGTACTTTTCTTTCAGGGTATTTAGAAGGCACAGTGGAAAAAGTACCAGACCTAGATCAGAAATACTCATCTTCCTGGATTCAAATCAGGTCTCCGACACTTATTAGCTTTGTGACCCTGGCCAAGTTATTTAACTTTGTTTGCCTCCATTTCCTCATCTGTAAAATGACATGGAGAAGGAAATGGTAAACCACTCTAGTATCTTTGCTAAAATAACCACAAATTAGGTTGCAAAGAGTTGAACACAACTGAAATAACTCAACAACATTAATACTTTTCTATCAACCCAGGTGGGATAAAGTAGAAGTCATGATGGAGTTCAGAGTTCAAGATTTAAGTGTAAAAAGATCTCAGTTCAAATCCTGCCTCAGATATTTATTTAGCTATGTGACCCAGGGTAAGATATTTAACCTCTATGAACCTGCTTCCTCATTTGTAAAAGTGGGAAGATAATCATTCCTAGCTCACAGTGTTGTGATTAGGATCAAATGAGATATCTATGTAAAATACTATTTTAATATCTATTACTTTTATCAAAGGGAAAATTGTCTTTGTGCTCAACATATCTATTTTTCAGTGAACTATCATTCATATTCTTATTATTATTCTCATCACCTACACATAAAAGCCCTCAGTATAGCTCACCAAACAATATCTTCTTTAAGAACAAAATAGCTATCACATAGAGTACTTTGAGCTTTGCAAAGTGTTATATATGTGTTTTATATATATATATATGTGTGTGTGTGTGTTTGTGTGTACATATGTGTAGATCTCTGTTCTCCTGGCATTTCTCCTGGAGTTGTTGGGCAACAGATACTATATCGACTGTTCGTTGGCCCTTTCTGAAGTCACACTGGCTCTCAGGTAGATGCCCATCTTCTAGGTGAAGGATCAGCCTATTAAGGAGGACTCTAGCAAGAATTTTGCCAGCAACGACTAAGGGACTCCCCTGTGATTGTCACAGGACAATCTATTCCCTTTACCGTTATAGAGATGGACAATGGAGGCATCCTTGAACTCCTGGAGGATAACTTCCCCTTGCCATATAACCTGGAAAATTTCAGTCAACTTTTGCACGAGCAATGGTCCCCTACCTTGTAAATCTTTGCTGGAATAACATCAGCACTAGGTGCTTTTCCACATGAAAGGAGCCTAAGGGCCCTGAAAACCTCTTTTTCAGTTGGAAGTTCAGCTAAGGAGGGATTGATTTGAGACTGAGGTAAAGGGTCAATGAGCTCAGCATTGCATGATGATTGTCTGTTGAGAACATCATAGAAGTGTCCAGCCCATCTCTCTAGGATCATGCTAGAACTGAACTGCCAAGTATTCAAACTATGCTTCATAGAGAGCAACTCCAAAGGGCTGGCCATGTTTTTTGAATGCAAAGTGTACACTTGCCAAAAAGACTATTTTATAGAGAACTTGCACGGGCCAGGAGATCACATAGTGGCCAGAAGAAGCAATACAAGGACACTCTCAAGGTCTCTCTCAAGAACTTTGGATTGGACTGTGCAACATGGGAGACACTGGCACAGGACTGCTCAGCATGACATGCCCACATAAGAAAAGGCACTGTGCTTTTTGAACAAAGCAGAACTGAGATAGAACAAAGTAAACACAGGATGCTCAAATTTGGAATATCCACCCCAAATATTCATACAGACTATCTGTGTGCAACTTGCGGTAGAGCATTGCTAGCTCATATTGGTCTGATCACCCACAGTCTGAGACACGGAAATTTCACTTTACAATGGCAATGTCATTTAGGTCCTCTTTGAAGATGAAGGACGACAACCAACACACACACACACACACACACACATATATATATATATATATATATAGAGAGAGAGAGAGATATTTACACACACTCACATATATACGTATGTTCATATATATATACATATTCAATTCTGGTTAGTATCACACACACATATATAGATATATATATTTACACACACACACACACACACACACATACATATATATATATAGAGAGAGAGAGAGAGATTTACACACACTCACATATATACATATGTTCATATATATATATATACATATTCAATTCTGGTTAGTATCACACACACATATATAGATATATATATTTACACACACACACACATACATATATATATAGAGAGAGAGAGAGAGAGATTTACACACACTCACATATATACATATGTTCATATATATATATATATACATATTCAATTCTGGTTAGTATCACACACACATATATAGATATATATATTTACACACACACACACACATATATATATATATACATATATATATATATATATACACATGACATTTTAGGGAGTTCACTTCATGACTTGTTTGCTCCTTTTCTCTAATGAGGAGGGGTTTTTTTTCAAAGTTAAGTCATTGCCTTGTTCTAGGAAAAAAACTTTTCCCACAGCCCCCTAAGGGGACTAAGAGCTAATGATGGTACCATAACAATTGATTGCTGGACACAAAACCCATATATAGTTTGCTCCTACAGCTCTAACTGAGCTAGTCCACCTCAGGTAATTGATGAACTCCTCCCAGAAGCAATAGTGTTTCCTTCAATTATTCAAACAGAAAAGCTGTGAAATTAGGAGGATGTCATTTAGATTGTAGAGGAGAAATTTAAATAGGGATCAAATTAACACACTTCATTAAGAGAACAAAGAAGAACCAAGAGTAGCTAACCAACCCTAAATGCCCTCATAGAAGTTAATTTAAGAAATGCCCTAGGACACTAGGTTAATGTAGATTCTACTTGATGCTCGGAAGAACCAAATTATGAGTATTTGCATTAAGCTATTTCATCAAAATGATCATTGGAAATGAAGGAAATCAGTGGCAGAGTTCATTTTAGACACCACTGATACTCATTCTCATGCCATTTTAGCATCAATAAATGTGACTCACACTCTATTGATCAAAACCACAACTGACTAAAGCTTGCAGGAACTTAAACAGCTTTCATTGTTCCCCTTATTTTGAACAATGAATCATCAGTCAAAAATTGGCACAATGTGTAGTCGTTGAGCAATGTGAACTTTTAAATCTGTATTGAAACAGTGTAAAAATCAACCTTTCAAAAATTCTGTCAAACTGGTTATTTGGGGGCCACAAGAGAGGTGGAGGGACAGGGCTATCAACATTTTCCATATGAAATCTCAAAGAATACTAAAAAAATTTGCATCTGAAAACTTCTTTAAAACCTTTTATATTCTCATTTCATCATGTGCAGATAAATTTATATTTGTTTCTGTGTAATTAATTAAATTTTACTCTGGTATCTACCCAAAAGCAAAAAAGCTAGAGCATTTTTTTGTATGGACTTTGTATGGGGAGAATTGATAGAAAGTCCTAGACAAGGGTCACTGAGAACAAGAAGATTTGAATGAGTTATAATCCATACTACTAGAGGTAGTACCCATACTCATGAGATCAAAGATGTGCTCAAGCTGATGAAAACATTCTGAAGATATACATCCCAAGAAGTTGGTATGTCAACTATGCCAAATATTTTGATTCTGTGTTCCTCATCCATGAAAGAGGTAGATCTTTCAATTCTCTCATCATTCCTTTTATCATTTAGGTGGCCCATCTTCTCCTTGCCCAGATATTGATATCGCTCACGATACTGTCTATGACTTCTTTTCTCTTCTCCTCTTCTTTTTCATTTCTCCTTATTCTTGTTTCTGTTATTTTTCTTCTTATTTTCTCACTCTTTCTCCCTGTCTCCCTCTCTCTGTTGGTGAATAACTACTCCTTTGACTTCACTAATCATATCCATCAGCAGTACTGCAAAATCTCCAGCATTCAGTCCCTCTCTTGGACACCTGGACTCATTTTTCTAACTGTATGCTGGACATTTACCCCTAGTTGAACTATTGACACCTCAAACTAAAAATGTCTAAAACCAATCATCTTTCCTCTGAATTGTGTCAGTCTGCCTAATTTCCATAGATCTATTCATGATGCCACTACTAAGTTGAAGAGCTTCAAAATTTTTGAACCATATTGGATATGTCACTTTTCCCCTTTTCCTTATAACCAGTTAGTTGTCAATTTCTGTTTTCGAACTTCCACAAAATCTCTAGCACCTATGTCCTCCTTTGCATTCCATTTCCTTTCAGATTGTATTCTGGACTTTGAGTTAGGAAGACCTAAGTTCAAATGCAGCATCATATATCTACTAGCTCTGTGACCCTGGAAAAGTCACTTAGTCACTTAGTCCTAGCTTTAGTTTCCTTAATTGTAAAATGTGGATAATGATATTACCTCTTTCATCAGGTTGTTGGGAAAGCCAAATGAGAAAATATTCATAAAGCACTTAAAACGGTTCTTGCCATGTAGTAGGCAATATATAAATACATATACTCTTTCCTTTCCCTTCCTAGTACCATGCCCCTAATTCAGATTCATATCATCTCTCCCCTAGATTATTGCAATTAGGGAAGGAAATGGCAAAGCACTCCATTAACTTTACCATCAAAAATCCAAGGACAGTATTGGTATACTCTGGTTCATGGGAATTGTACAGAACTGAAAAACTGAATGACGGAATACTGCAAGATATTCCGATTTCCAAAATATCTATATTACCAGTGTCTTTCCTCTCTATTCCACCTGTTTCCTACTGTCTTCTCAATATGAACTTCTGATGATGACTACCAATAAAACTCCTTTTTTTCAACTGATTTCAAAACTGCTCAATCTAATTCAAAATATTCCAGGGTTTTCTTATATTTTCCTTTGTATGTTCTGTATTCCAATGAAATGATTATTCACCAAAAAAAAAAACTTTTTCTCCCTTTCTTGCCTACATGACTTTATTCATAGGACCCTATACACTATCAGTGAATTCTCCTCCCTTACATCTACTCAACTTTGACTGCTGAAATCATTCCATCATTAAAAACTAAATGTAAGAGTACACAAAATGGTGCTTCCTTTCTCCTCTCTATCCTAAGAAATTCATACGTGGTCAAAATATTAATAACTATTTGTCTCAGTAACCATAGCAATCTGTTTGGGACTGGATTACTTAACTTTGATTCTATATTCTCTCAGTTTCTGTACCATGTCTTTATTAGAATAAAGTATCTTCTTCCTGAACACTCTGATTCTACGTCCTCATTTTAGCCTGC
Source organism: Bettongia penicillata ogilbyi (assembly GCA_023548195.1). Lineage (NCBI taxonomy): Eukaryota > Metazoa > Chordata > Mammalia > Diprotodontia > Potoroidae > Bettongia > Bettongia penicillata. The sequence goes on along the minus strand of JAJHZJ010000130.1, from coordinate 3,327,112 downwards.
CTTCCAACAGCTTGATCCCCATACATAACAATGTCATCTGTGCATACAAAGAATAAATCTCCCAGGTGCTTCTTCAAGAGATTTCTGTGGATTAACAATATGCCTTCTCCTTCCTAGGACTCCATTTCCTAGTTGCTTACTTAATAGAAATCCTCAGTTGGATTCCATCTTGCCCTACCTGATAACATTGCTAGGCACTCCTAGGGGGAAAAATAATTCCAGATAACAACTCTCTTGCCCAATCAAGTCATCTCATTCAAATGTCACTTTCTTTGTGATATCTTCTCTGGTTATCTCTATTATACCATCTAGTCACTAGCAGGAAATGACCGCTCCCTGTTCTGAATTTGACAGTGTTCTTTAATTATTATAGCACTTATATTCTAATCGTATAGCTGTTAGTATAGCTAATTCCATTAGCAGCCCTCCCTCACTCAAAACAAAGTCAAGTGAAAATCATGTCTTCATTTCTCTGATGGCATGGTCTTCTTCAGCAACAAAGGAGAAACACACATTAATTCCATTAGATTTTAAACTCCTTTAAGGAAGGCCATATGTCTTGTTCATAAGTTTATATGTTTAAAACTGCAAGTCACATTGGACCTTATCTTGTTGAATTTCCTTATTTTATAAATGTGGAAACTTCAGCCAAAAGAATGATATATTATTATTATTATTATTATTATTGATAATAAAAATAATTATAATTTTCCATCATGACTTCATTTCATCTAAAGTCAAGACATCTTATTCTTGAACTATCAAAATCTAGATCCCCATCTTAGCCTGCCATCTCTCGCCCCAATTCCCATTCCATAGCAATGACATCTATGCTTAGGGATAATAAAAATCCCAGGTGGTGCTAGTGGTGATGGTGATGGTAGTGTTTGCTCTTCTCCTCCTTCTCCTTCTCTCTCTCCCTCTCCCTTTCCTTCTCCTCCTCCTCTTTGTCCTTCTCCTCCTCCTGCTTCTTCTTATCTTCCTCCTCTTCCTTATTCTTCATTTATATTGTACTTTGAATTTTACAAAAGATGATACAATTATTTTAGTTTGCCCTCCAACTACCTAGGGAGTTAGTTGCTATTATTTTCTCCACTTTACAGATGAGGAAACTGAAACAGGCAAAAGTCTATTGACTTGCCCATGGTTACATAGCCTGTAAGAGCCACTGGATTTGAATCTATATCTTCCTAACTCCAGGTCCAACATTGTCTCTATCCACTGAGTAACTAGCTGCCCAAGATCAAATATATAAAGGAGCAGAATTTGGATGTGAATTTAGGATTTCTAGATTTAAATTAAATGTTCTTTTCCAGTGCATTACAATACTTCTCATCACTGTAATGGTGGCACTCAAAAGTATTATCTTTTTAATGGTAACTATTTTAAAAATATTAGTTAAATCTATGAGATTAAATTTAAATGAATGGCAATAAAAAAACCTTCCATCTAGAAAGTGAATGTTTTCCACTTCTGTATGACATTTCTAAGTCCTTTTTCCCTTGTCTTAACTAACTTAATGAGAATTAACTAAAAACGAATATTTGATCTGGACTTGGTTCTCTCTTGTGGCAAAAGGGTGTAGGAGGAGGAATGAATGATTATTAGAAGCAATATGGGTATTAAAAGATGTTTGGACATGTTTTATGATCCCATGTAATGAATATACATTGCAACATGATTGATAGAGCAATAGATTTTTAAATTCGGTTTTGTTACTCTATAGATCGTAGTTAAGTAAATAATGACAACTCAAATATGAGCACTTAATTTATTTTTTAATGATTAGATAAAATTAGTCCACTACAAAAGCAGTCTTCCTTCTACCCTATGGGACTATTTTTTTAATGCCGAATTCAAACATTGACAAATCTTGTCAACTGTGCTATTGGTATTATGATCAAAGATGACAATTATTCTCAGTTCCTGATTATCACATGCAGAACAAGGAGCTGAACTATTTCCATCTCTAGACATAGAATGCTTGCATTTTTAAATTTCATTTTATTTTGCTTTGTTTTTCTGGGACTCTCATCCCCCACATACGCATTCAAAGAAGAAAATATCCAAAGAATATTCAAAGAGAAAAAAGTGATAGACCTTAGCAATAATTTTTCAGTTGCTAAGCTCTGACTAATAAAAGATTCCCCTCTGCAAAACAGTTGTGGAAAAGAGAATACATACACCAATACAGAGAACTAAGAAATATATTTAGAGAGCAAACTCTCCTACACTCTGAGTTATACTCTGATGGCTTTCCTTGACCTCAGTTAACTTAAAGAGAACTTCCTCCCTCTGCAGTATGAGTAATGGCCCTTCTGGTCAATTCAATTCAACACATGTCTGTTAAGTACCTACATTGTGCAAGGCATTATGCTTGGTGCTAGCCATACAAATAAAAACAGGAAAATATTCTCTGTCCTCAAAAATTTAAGGCCAATTTTTTCCCCTACCACTTTTCATTCTCATTTTCAATATCTCATTCCCTGTTTGTTCCTATTACTTGGCATAACATAAAACATTACAACGAGAAGGAAACCTATCATTTAGAAAGTATGTTAGTTGGCAGGATGAGATGGTTTAAGGAATCAAACAAAGGCAAGAGAGAAAGGAAGAGGAGTCACTCTCCTTACGCCTCCAAAATGGGAATGTTGATGCTAATCAATCCCACAAATCACCCATTTCTTATGTTCAATAGAGAACCTACTATTTAGCCATCACCCTTATTTTGCAAAGGATTCTTGGGAAGAAAGAATAGGGAAAGAGAAGGGAATATACTTGCTTACTACCTGTGTAAAGCTAGGCAAGTCACTTAAACTCTGCATCAGTTTCCTTAAAATTGGGTAATTAATGGCACTTATTTCACATGGTTGTTGTAATGATCAAATTAGATATTTCTAAAGTACTTATCAAAGAGGCTGTCACATGGTAAGTACTATGTAAATGCTTATCACCTTCCTAGTTCCCCCTACACTGCCTCAGTCTCTGGTGAGGAGGAAGATTAGGTTTACAATTTAATTCAATACTTACATGGTATTTTCCCCATCAAGTTCATACATTAAACTTCACATCTCTTCTGACTTTTGCTTGGCTGAAGTTCTTAGGCTATGTTCCTGAAAGTATTGATGCTGGGCTGGCTTTAACATCTAGACTGGCTGCTACATGTGGTATGGATTCTGGGACTTGTCTTAACTGGAAAAATCAGCCCAAATGGAAGACTCCACTTGCTTCACCTCCATTGAAAAAAGAAAGTATGGAAAAGCAAAAGTTACAGGCCCATTTCTTGGGTGATCTTATGGCCTGGGGGATAGTTGGAAAGAAGGCACATTCTTCTACTTACAAACCCTGTTAGTGAAAATTACATTACTCCCTTACACATGAATGCAAGAAAGCACTAGCTAATGATGACTCAGGCCCTTTTGAAGGAAGGAAGGAAGGAAGAAAGGAAGGAAGGAAAAGAAGAGAGGAGAAGAAGAGAGGAGAGAAGAGGAGAGGAGAGGAGAGGAGAGCTGAGGAGAGGAGAGGAGAGGAGAGGAGAGGAGAGGAGAGGAGAGGAGAGGAGAGGAGAGGAGAGGAGAGGAGAGGAGAGGAGAGGAGAGGAGAGGGAAGAGAAGGAAGGGAGGAATGAAATAAACAAAAAAGAAAGAAAATTTAGTCTTAACTGAGTTGAATAATATTGTAATGAGCACCTAACACTTCCCAGAGGCTCCAGACAGGAATCATCTTGGCTTTGGCCTATTACTTTACACATTTACTCATTCTTACAATTAGTGAGGGCATTCTGAGTATACTGTGCCTCACATTTTTTTTCACTAGACAAACAAAACCCTCAATATATGAGTATCAAAATTTACAAAACATATATTGTGTGGGGAGAGAAATTATAAGGACTGTATTTGATGAAAATTAACAGAAATATTCTTAGCAGACTTAAATAGAATAGTCAATAAGCATTTCTTAAGTGCTCCCCATGTGCCAATCGCTGGAATATAAATACAAGCAGAAAATTTAAAAATCACTCCGTGCCCTCAGAGAGCTCATATTCCAGTAAGAAAAGACAATATCTGAAAGGAAGGGGGTGGGGCATGGTACAGAAAGTCTATAGGGCAGCCAGAGATGAATGAGATAGAGCTGGCTTCCATGCTCTCCAAAAATGGAGACTATGGGAAGACCCATCCAATCAGAGGGAGAAACCTTAGGAGTTAAGCATACTTTCAATATATGAAGTCCAAGGCTGGTGTAAGACTTCAGGATGAAGTGGCTTCTGGAGTGATACAGTCCAGAGTACAACCTGGAAAGAAATGAGAAACGAATGCAGATTGCTAATTTGAACTCCCATTAAAACCATAAATTACATCTTCATTGATAGAATAAAAGCAACTCCAAATAATAGTAGCAATTTTATTTTGAAATGACCTTGCTTTAAATAGGAGAAGTCTAATATATCTAAATGATTCTATTTTTATGCATTTATAAAACATGCAACTATTTCAGGTTTTTATTCCTGTTTTATTATTTTTATTATGTTTCACACCAGAGATGATAGAGCTGAAGGATATACACAGAGCAAAAATTAGTGAAAAAGAGGTCTAATTAGGTGAGTTTTTAAAAGTCTGGAAAATAAATTTTGCCCATGTAGAAATTATAATCTATATGAGAGAAGAAAAATGAAAGAAGAAGAGAACATGATCTATTTCTTGACCACACATATTGCTCACTCTTTTTAAAAGATCTCAGAATCATCAAATCTCAGACCTGAAGGGCCATTTTCTATTTAGTTCATCTATTACTGTAAAACAGAATTATTTCTACAACATATCTAGCAGAGCAGCATCTTTGTCAAACTTATCTTTGAGGCACTCCAATTGAGGGAAACATATTGCTCCTCAGTGTATCTCATTCTGCTTTTGGATTACTTTAATTATTAGGAAATTAGGGAGTATTTCTTTGTATCAGATCCTAATTGGCCTCTTTGTAATTTGTATTGTTCTTGGATGTAAGGTAAAGCAGAACAAAGTTAATCACCTTCCTACATCATTTGTTCTATGCAAATATAGTCTTATGTGTTTACATATGGCCCCATATTTTACACAGTTCATGGGAGTAAGAACCATTTATGATTTTTGCTTTGAATCTATCGAGCCTAACAGAGCATCTTTCTAGCATTTAGCCCTCTTTCATGTCTATAGAATTATATCTGAGACACATAATGAGATTGCCTTCCACTAAAATTCCTAATGTTTTTCAGTTGAATTTCTGTCTGTTTATGCTTATCCCATTTTGTGCTTGTAGGCTACTTTTTTAAAAATCAAAAATAAGGTTTTACATTTATTACTATTATATTATAAATTTTTAAAATTCAGGTCAATGCCAATCTATAAATAACCTTGAATTCTGACTATATGATCAAGTAACCCCCCAAATTATGTGTCATCTCTAAGTCTAAGGAGCATATAATTTATGGTTTTATTCAAGACATTGATTTAAAAAAATATTGCTTAGCACTTCTTTGGAGATCTCTTCTAAGTCAACTCCCAATGCTAATAATAACTCTGAATTCAGTCAGTCAGCCTGTTCTAAATCCATCTTGCTTGATTATCTTTTAAACCTACACTTTTTGACTTATTCCACAGAAATTGCATAAAGGACTTTATTATTTTTTTCAAAAATCTATACAAAATTTGTCAACATTGTTGCCCTAATCTTTTGAATTTAGCATTCTTGTTAAAAAAAATAAAAGAAATAAGGTTAATCTGGCATGACTTACTCATAATGAAGACAAATCAGCTCTTCTATTCACTTCATTTTCCATATGTCTACTAACTCTGTGATAATACATTTGAGGATTTTGCCAAAATTGAAGTTGAGTTCCCTAGACTGTAGTTTTTAGACTCCATTATCCTTCTATTTTGAAAAGCGGTATACTTTCCTAACTTCAGTACTAAAGTACTTTTTCTGTTCTCTTTTACATATATCAGTGACAGTGGACTTATCAATCATATTTGGCATTTCTTTCAGCACCTAAAACTATAGTCCAGGAGATAAAACCTCATCAAGGGCAACTGAGTTCTTTTATTATCTCATTGTTTAAATTAATTATTATCTCCCTACCTATTTGCAATACTTGTTCTTTGCTTTTCAATCAAAAATCATTATCTGTAGAAAAGAAGTCAGAATCAAAATTAGAGTTAGCAGCCCTCCCTATTATCACAAAGAGGGAATCATTCTAGAACTCTGGCTGATATTCTTAGATTCTGACATAGTTTTATTTATTTTGTCTTATGAATTGATGATAACAGAGGATGAATAAGGAGGATATAAGGTGCCAGGAAGGGTAAGTTAAGTAGGAGATAGGACAGAGACAGGGGTATAATGACAACTAATGCATGATGATTCCATTCCATCAGTTTCAAGGCCACATTTGATCCTGATAGCCTTATAAACAAATGTACTTTCTAAAGCAAAGGGGAAGGAGAGGTATCAATGACAGATGGGTTTAAAATCCAAACCAGTATAATAAAAGATTCCATACTCTGAAATTTTGAAATACAAGTTCCAGAATCTTTTTATAGGGCAAACCAATGTCACTGCAACAGTAAGAAGTACCTATAAACAAACCAATAGCATTCCCAAATCTCTTGTAGACACCCACTGATAATTGACTGCCTGCATCCTATTCCTATTTTCCTTTGAGATGGGAGAATAATTAAAGGTCCCTAACTTATTCACTTGCTCTCAGTACCATGCTGAAGTGGGGAGTTTGCAGAGGAAGGAAATGGAGTGTGACCTGAAGTGTGGGATTAGTTAACTTGTAGGACTGGACTGGGAAAGAGTGACATTTTGCTTTGTCAAGCATTGTCCATTGCTCTTAATTTTACAATGATTTTATGGAAATTAATGAAACTGCTACTAAACTCAAACTTAACTGTGGAACAATGGTTAAAGCAATGTTAGCCCTAAAATGAAATCAATGTGAAAAACAAGTGAATTTCATGGGTTCCCTCCATTGTTTCCAATTTTTGTTACTACAAAAAAAGCTGTTACAAATATTTATGTATACATTTTCTCTACTTTTAATATATTTTATTTTAGTAGTGATGGGTCTGGGTCAAAGGAGAGAGAGAGAGATGATAAATAAAGTAATATATTATTATATAATAATATATATTATTAAATAATTGTATATTGCATAATATAATTATATTATACAAGATTTATTATATAGTAAGTATTATATATTACTGTATAAGTCAACAAAGATAAAATATGTCAATATAAATATTCATTTCATGTATACTTAACACATGATGTATTGCTATGTCATGTGGTATATAACCTATCAGAACAAATGTGTATATACATGATATGCTTATATATCATACCTTAAAAGTCAGTCCAGTTTTAAACCTTAATAGTAATTAGGATAGTCATTAAACTGTGCCTACTCTGACCCAGAGATACTCTGAAAAGTCTTCTTCAGCAACACAATTTGAGTGTTGATTCTGTGGTACTCAGATTTCCTTATAGTCCAACTCTCACAGTTATACATTACTACTGGAAGAATCACAGTTCTGATTACACAAACCTTTTTTTCAGCGAGATGATATTTCCTTTATTCTAAGATTGCTGTTCATATTTGCCATAACTTTCCTTCCAAGGAGCAAGCAATTTCGATTTTGTGGTTACAGTTTCCATCTGCAGTGATCTTTGAGACCAAGAACATAAAATCTGACAGTTTTCATTTTTTAACCCCTTATTTGCCAGAAAGTGATGTGGTCACTTGCCAAGTTTTCAGTGGGTTTTTTTGTTTGTTTGTTTGCTTTGGTTTGGTTTGTGATGTCAAGCTTCAAGTCAGTTTTTATTCTTCTTTTTCACTCTCCTCAAGAGACTTCTTAATTCTTCACTTCCTCCCATCACAGTAGTATCATTTACATTTCTGAGCTTGTTGATATTTCTCCCAGCAATGATAGTCCAGCTTTTGACCTGTACAGCCTGGCATTTTGATGTACTCTGAATATAAATTAAATAAATAAGGTGACAATATAAAACCTTATCATACTTCTTTCACAATCTTAAATCAAATCAATTTCCCCTTATTCAATTCCAACTGATGCTTCTTGACCTGTATACAGGTTCCTCAGAGGATAAGTAAGATGATCTAGTACACCCTTCTCTTCAAGGACTTGCCACACTTCGTTGTGAGCCAAACAGTCAAAGGCTTTAGTGCAGTCAATTAAGTAGAAGTAAATATCTTTTGTTTTTTGATAACTCTCTTGCTTTCTCCATAATCCAATGAATGTTAGCAATTTGATCTCCAGTTCCTCTGCCTCCTCAAAAAACAACTTATTCTTATGGTAATTCTTAGTACATGTATTGCTAAAGCCTAGCTTGTAGAATCTTAAGAATAACTATATTGGCATGTAAAATGAATGCAATGGAATATTATTTCACCATAAAAATCATGAAAGTGACACATTTAGATAAATCTGTAAAGAAACTTATATGGGGGGCGGAGCCAAGACGGTGGAGTAGAAAGACTCAAAAACTCTAGCACTTGCCCCACAGCCCACAAAATACCTGTAATAAATGACTATCAACAAATTCTAGAGCAGCAGAAACCACAGAACAACAGAGGGAAAAAGGTTTCCAGCCAAAGGTAACCTGAAAGGCCAACAGGAAAGGTCTATCTCAAGAGACCCTGAGCAGAGCAGAGCCCAGCCCTGGCCATGCAGCACTGGGAGGAACAGGACCTGAACAGACCTCCGGGGTAGAATTACCAGCAGGGAGGATCCCAGATCCCTCAACCCATAACCAATAAAGAAAGCTCCAAAGGTCAGTGTGGGAGGGCTTTTCCAGCTGATCAAGAGGGGAGCAGAGTCCCCCTAGCACTGACCCCAGGTAGTGGCAGCAGCAGCGTCAGGTAGCAAGCAGAAGCAGCCTGGGTCCATTGTCCAGGCAGATCAACTTAAAATTTCTGGGGGAATTGAGCAGCTGATCTGAATCTCAGCCTTGAGCATGGTACTGGGGAGAGAAGGAGCACTAGGACCCTCCTCCTGACAAAGGATTCAGAAGTCAAGTAACTGACTGGGAAAATGCCCAAAAAAGAGGAAAAACATAAGACAATAGACAGCTAATTTCTTGGTGAACAGGTGTCTCCTTTCATCTTTATGGATGAGGAAGAAGACACACTGCCAGAGGAAGTCAAGGCTTCTGCCTCCAGTACCTCCAAAATGAATATGAAATGGGATCAGATCATAGAAGAGCTTGAAAAGTGAGTCAGCAGCTTGCTAAAAGAGAACAAAAAAAAATATGAAGAAAATAACACCTTTAAAAATAGACTAACTCCATTGGAAAAAGAGGTCTAAAAAGCCAGTGAGGAGAAAGAGGCTTTAAAAAGCAGAATTAGCCAAATGGAAAATAAGGTTCAAAAGCTCACTGAACAAAATAGTTCTTTAAAACAGAAAGTGAAATGCAGGGAAGCTAATGACTATGAGATAAACAAAGAAGTTACAAACAAAACCAAAAGAAGGAAAAAATAGAAGATAATGTGAAACATCTCATTGGAAAAACAATTGACCTGAAAAATAGATCCAGGAGAGGCAATTTATAAATTATGGGACTACCTGAAAGCCATGATCAAAAAAAGAGCCTAGACATCATGTTTCATGAAATTATCAAGGAAAACTGCCCTGATATTCTAGAACCAAAGGGCAAAATAAATATTGAAAGAATCCACCAATCATCTCCTGAAAGAGACCTGAAAAGAGAAACTCCTAAGAAGAAAAATACAATTTGAATATTGTGGAAATACAATCAGGATAACACAGGATCTGGTAGCTTCTGCATTAAGGGATTGAAGGGCTTAGAATAGGATATTTCAGAAGTCAAAGGAACTGGGATTAAACCAAAAATCACCTACCCAGCAAAACTGAGTATAATATTTCAATGCAATAAATGTTCATTCAATGATATAGAGTAATTTCAAGCATTCATGATGAAAAGACCAGAACTGAATAGAAAATATGACTTTCAAACACAAGAATCAAGAGAAACATGAAAAGGTAAAGAGGAAAGAAATCATAAAGGACTTTGTAAAGATGAACTGTTTACATTCCTACATGGAAAGATAATATTTGTAACTCTTGAGACTTTTCTCAGTATTTGTGTAAGTGGAGGGATTACACACACACACACACACACACACACATAAGCAGAGAGTATAAGTTGAGTTGAATCAGAAGTGATGATATCCGTAAAAAAATAAAATAAATTTAAGTGGTGAGAGATGAAAATATTGGGAGGAAAAAGGGAGAAATTAAATGGGGCAGGCTACCACTCACAAAAGAAATAAGAAAAATCTTGTTCAATGGAAGAGAAAAGGGAGGAGGTGAGGGGGAAAAGTAAAGCTTACTTTCTCCACATATGGCTTAAGAAGGGAATAACATGCTCACAAAATTTGGTATGAAAATCTGTCTTACACTACAGGAAAGTAGAGGAGGAGGGGACAAGTGGGGTGAGGGGGATGATAGAAGGGAGGGCAAATGGGAGAAGGGAGTAACTAGAAGTAAACACTTTTGGGAAGGGACAAGGTCAAATAAGAGAATAGAAAAAAGGTGGGGGGACATGGTAGGATGGAGAACAATATAGTTAGTCTTACACAACATGACTGTTATGGAAGTCTTTTGCAAAATATATAGCCTGTATTGAATTACGTGCTTTCTCAGTATGGATGGGTAGAGAGGGAGAGCAGTTGAAATTCAAAGTATTAGAAATGAATGTTGAGAATTATTATTACATATAACTGGGAAATAAGAAATACAGGTAATAGGGTATAGAAATTTATCTTGCCCTACAAGAAAAGAGAGAAGATGGGAATAAGGGAAGGATGGGATGTGATAGAAGGGATGGTATATTGAAGGAAGGGGTAATCAGAATGCAAGGTGTTATGTGATAGGGGAAGGGGAGAGATGGGGAGAAAAATTGGACCTCAAAATTTTGTGAAAATGAATGTCGAAATTGAAAAAAAAAATAAAAAACTTACATGAACAGTTGTATAGTGAAGTGAGCAAAACAGGGAGAAAAATATACAATAATTGCATAATGTAAAGAAAGCAAATTCAGAAGGTTCAGAACTCTGATTACTATATTTGCAAGTTACGATTTCAAAGGACTGATGACAAAGACTGATGACAAAGAGTGCTTCCCACATCTGAATAGAGAAGTGATAGAATAGAAATGTACAATGAAGTGCATTTTCATACAGGGTATAAATTTGTTTTTCTTTATTTGCTTAAAACTGCACTAAGACTTTTGGGACACTTTATATACACATACACAAATTTGATATTCAAAAGAATTTTTTTTTTTCCATTTCTCATGTCTTCTTCCTTATGATGCTGATATGACCCCAATATCTAAAAGATTATGCCAGGACATCATAAACTGTGTAATGTTCTGTCAAGCTGGAAATTAGGAGCTCTATAACAAACAAACCAAACAGGATAAGAATGGTAAGGCTAGATGATAGGAATTGATTTTGTGAGGATCATGACAATCTATATTATTCCAGCAACTTTAAATTTTTTTTTGACTTTAAGACATCTGAGATTAACCCAGTCATTTCCTTGCTAAATATCCACTACAGAAATGAATTTAAGATAGAATATATTTCTTTTGGAATTAAAAAGAAAATTCTATTGGAAACTTAAAAAACAATTATCAGACAACTTTGGGGCAGACCAAAGGAAGGAGTTTGGGGACTAATTGTTTTCCTTTAGACACCTTATGATAAAGGTGTTTTATTTTATTTTGTTTTGTCACCAAAATCACTGAAAATGGGATAATGATGTTTCCCTTTTAATAAGACATGATTTTATTTGCATTGTGGAAAGTTTTTAGTACTAAAAAGTTGTATGTGTCAGTGATAGCTGAAAAGAAGGCAGCATAGTGAATCTGGCACAAGGGCAGAGAAGGTGCTATTTCAGTTGTATGTAACATTCATAAATTTTACACAAGTTTTAGCTGGGGCAAGCTTCTTTCTTTCAAAAGTAACCTGGAAGAAGATAGTACATTATTTATCCCCTCTTTTTTTTTTTTTGTCCAGACTTGTGATTTCATCTCTGTGGGGATATCCCTGGGTAGAATTTCTTATGATAGTTTCAGATCAACAACTGTTCTGTAACTTCTAGAGTTTTTAATTTTATAAAATTTAAAAGAAATCAAAATTTATTGGATATCTCTCTCACATCTCTCTCTCTCTCTCTCTCTCTCTCTCTCTCCTCTCTCTCTCTCTCCTCTCTCTCTTCTCTCTCTCTCTCCTCTCTCTCTCCTCTCAGCTATGCATACTTCTGATACTGACATGCAAATAAGGAAGACATGAAGTATCTCCGATGTCATCAACATAGGGAAGCAGTTCTTGTGTGGGAATGCCTTCCACCAAGTCAGATGACCTTAGTACTTCTATGATTAATTATATAAATCATAAGAAGTCATCTGAAGCATATTAAATCAAGAGACTTGCCCAGGGTCACACAGCAATAAGTGAAAAATGCTGAATCTGACAGGATGATAGAACCACAGACCAAGAGCTGGAAGGGACCTGAGGAGCCATCCAGTCCTACTCCCACATTTTACTGAAAAAGCAACTGCTTAACAACTCTCCTAAGTACCACAAGTAATAAGCATCACAGGCAGAATTTGAATCCAGATCCTTTGACAGGTTTTCCTGATTCTAAACCCAAATATTTATCCATAATACCAATGGATTTATTAGTATTTCCATCAAGAGTATACTGCAAAATTTTTCACAACAGACTTTGAAAACGGGGCCTGCACCTTTTTAAGTTTAATATGCATTTTTAGCATTTTCTATTATTTTCTTAAATATGTGCCATCAATAAAATAATTAAGCTCTGTTTTGGAGCATTTGCTGATTATTAAAGTGTAAATGCTCACACTCAAAGTTTAACAATTGATTCTCATAAACTGATTTGGGCATAAAATTTACACAAGTGTTTATGTGTGTATATGTATAAGTGCGTATACCCCTTTAAAGTAAAGCATTATTTTGGGACACAGGCCAAAGTAAGTTCAGATTCCAAGTATAACAGTAGGTTTGAAATACCTCATTCCAAGTCAATGGGGCTGTCTGGAATGGGGGTGCTCCTTCACATAGGCCAAGGAACAAGTAAGTGACCATGTTCCTATTTTCCCTAGGAAATGTGAGTTGCAGTGAGATTACAGGAAGACTACAGTGCCACGATAAGGAATTTGCATTTTACTTTATTAGTAATAAAGAACCAGAAGAGATTGGTTTTTGTTTTTTAATCAGGGGATTGATTTAGTTAAACCTTTGTATTAGGGGATTCCTTTGACAAATCTGTGAAGAGTAGACACTCAAAAGAAGAGATCAGAAGCAAAGAATGCGGTAAATTAAATTTAGAGGTGTAAGGATAAGGATCATCCTAATTTAGATAATTACCCTCTCTCATTTAAGTGTCAAGATGCAAAGGCCAATACCTTAACCAGATGAGGTCATTCTTTTTAAATTGAATCAATCAGAGGTTCTGTAGGCCAGGTGAACAAAGTCAAGATCAAGGCAAGTTCATCCCTCCACTCCCAGGAGCCCCTTCTTAGAGGTTTGGCTGATATTTGCATTACTACATTGACAAATAAGGGGATCTATTTAACCTGAATTGACTAAGTATTTCATAGATGGCCACAGAGTGTATCCAATTTTCCTCAGATAACTGCAAGCACACTTTATTTCTCCAATGGCCAAAGACTTATTATTTTTACTTAGTCTAAAACTAATGATTCATTAATTTAGTAGAGGTGTTGTCACCTGTTTAAAGTATTAGAAATTTGCACATTGATGCTTATTTTTTAAAAGGTGGGATAATTTCAGAGTCTAATCCTGTGATAACAGTTTGAATGCCCTCAAAGAGTTCATAGTTATTTTGGAAAAGATAAGAACTAGGGACTGAATATATACAGCAATTATATAAACAAATGCAAAAATGGTTAGGAAATTAGCTTCCTGGGATGGCAGTTATGCCATCAAGGAAAGAAATGGTATACAATAATTTTGCTATTTATTTTGAGAAGATGATGAGCTCAGTTTTAGACAATTTGGAGTTCAGTTGCTGGTAGAATATCCAGGTAGAGATACTAAAGCAGATAGGAGACAGAAAGTCAGTAGAGAGATATATTTGGGAATCTTCTAATATTTGGGACTGCAATATGCATCATTTTAAGTTCTTTACGTATTTTATCTCCTTTAACCCTCACAATAAACTTCTGAGTTAGGAGGTAGGCCTGATTATAATCCTCACTTTACAGATATGGAAACTGGGGCTTAGAGGAATTAAATGAATTGCCTAGAGTCATATAGGTAATAACTTTCTGAGATTCAGAACTCAGGTTTCATCGATTCCAGCCCTAGCTCCATCCTCTATACACTAAAGCACCAACTACTTCCACCAACTGGAGTACTGGACCAGAAATCAGGAAGACCTGTGTTTAAAGCTGCTCTCAAATGCTTAGCAGATGTGCAACCCTGTTTAAGTAACTGAATCTCTGCCTCAGTTTCTTCAATGAGTAAATGGAATTCAAAATGGAACCTACTTCTCAGGGTAGTTTTCACAGAATTTTTGAAAGATAATATTTGTTTAAGAAAGAAAAGCATTTAGCATAGTGTCTGGTATATAGTAGCTGACATATATATATAGATAAATAGATAATTATAATCATATTAATTAAATTATATAAATTAAATTTATATAATTATAATATAGCCATATTAATATATTATGCACATATGTGTATATATCTATATCTGTCTATCCATCTGTCTATATGTATCTATCTATCTATCTATCTATCTATGTTTATTCCCTCCTCAACTTAATTTACTTTGCTTCTCAGCTGCTTTTTAGAAGTAGATCTGGTAATGATCTACAAACAGTTGATTATTGAATGTGATCATTGAGAGTGTTTTAAAGGGAAAGGTTCAGATAAGGAGAATTGGAAGACATCCAAATTTGGGGTGGGGGAAGGTATGGAAGAAGAAAAAGCAGCAAAGCAGAATGAGAAGGATACAGAATGAGGAATCCAGTCTATCAAGCTCCCCATTTTGACATTTGATTATACAGTCTTTATGTGGATTCAGTCCATAGGTCTTATCTCTCTCCAAAGGTCTGTAAGCTCTGTTTACATTATGGGCTTCTCAATACACACTTTAACTGAAAAAGACTAAAATCTTGAGTTAGTATTTGTTGGTGTGTAACAGTGAAGCGAGTACTGACTTCAAATTCTGCCTCTGATATTGCCTGTGTAACCTTGGAAAACTCACTTAACCTTGCTGGGTCTACGGTTTCCTCATTTGTGAAATGAGGGGATTGGACTGAATAGTCATTCTAATTTTACTTCTATAACCCTGTAGTCTTATTTATAATCAGTTTTTAAATATTGACTCTGTTGTCTATCAGCTTTGCAAACTTAAGCAAACTTTTTAAGCTTTGAGCCTCAATTTCCTCATTTGGAAAATAGAAAAGGCACCCCCTTATCTCACAAGGTTGTTGTGAGAGTGTCTAACACTTTACAAACCATAAAAAGCTACATAAATGTCATCCACTGTTATTATAGCAAATATTTCTGCATTTTTTTTATTACTAGCTCAACCGTCTGGATGGCATTCAAAGTAGTATGAAGTAGAAGGCATTTCGCATTATTAAACAGGAAGGCACCAAAAAGAATTAGAAAAACGTGTTAGCATTTGAATCCATAAGAAAAAAAACACCAACTCCTGGTCAAATACTGAATATGACTGCTATGATAACTAACATCTTTAAATAATTTTAACATCCTACTAACAAAAGTAAAAGTTTAATGGTTTTATTATATATATAAACATATATAATATATGCATATATATTTATATAAGTGTATATATATATAATATAAACAAATAAGAAAAACAAAAGGGACTTAGCAGAAAAAGACTAAACCAGAACTTTACCTATTGACCTATAACTACATAAAAATATAACTACCTAAAACTACAAAAACCAAGTCACTTTAACACTATCATCAATCTCTTTAGTCCTAAAAAAATCAAATTCAAATTAGAAATTCAATCATGGCAGATAACAGGGGAAAAAAAATCAATCATCGATAGGTAATCAGTCACTTCAGACAAAACATAGCTTATATATAAACAAGATTTTAGTGACTTTTTTTTGTTTATTAAACTATCTACCCAAGAGCCATAAATCCGCTTAGCAGCTATCAATCAGTGAGGCCATTTCTTTTTAATTTCTTTCTAACTCTACTGGCAACATTGTCCTCCCAGTCTCCCAGGATTGCAAGTTTTTTCATTACTTAGTCCTTCCAAATGTTCTTTTTTAGGGTATCTTAAGCTGCCATCTTGGGGGACGAGCAAGGATTGTTTGTTTGTTTTGAGCAATTATTTTTTTTCTTGAGGAATTTTTCATAGGTTTCACCAGACTGCCTAAGATTCCATGGCACAGATGACATTAGGAATAACTGCTTAGACCCAACTTTCCCTGCACATCCTTTCCATTCTCATAACCAGTTTGGGAAAAGACTTGCTGTCAAGTCAAGGCAAAGCAGGTATGGTTAGCAAGCATTTATTATATATCACACACCGTGCAGACTTCTGGGATACAAAGAAAAGAAAGAACCCTGTCCCTGGCCTCAAAGAATTCACACTCTAATGGGGGAGTCACTAAGCAAACCAACATATATGTGTGTATACATGTATGTACACATGTGTGTATGTACACAGGTGTGTATGTCATATGTATACAGGTGTTTCATGTGTTTATGTATATATGTGCAGGCGTATGTACTTATATACATACATACACATATAAAATCAGAGTTGTGGAAGAAAATCATAAAGAAATAGGAATCTTATTCTATACTTAATTTTTTTTAAAGCGTGACACCAGATTTCTTTGGCATCATCATTATCATTCATTTATAAATGAAGGTAAAAATAATAATGATTAATTGTTAAAAATACAACCAATAAAAATTCAGAAGATTCATTTCTTTGTTTTTGCTTTTCCCCAAAGCTTGTGAACTTTAAGTAAGTTATACATAGGATTGTTGTTGAGCGATCGTGTCCTATATTTCATGACCCTGTGGACCCTAGATTACCAGTGTTGTCTACCAGGTTTTTCTTGCAAAGATACTGGAGTGGTTTGCTATTTCTTCCTCCAGATCATTTTACAGATGAGGAAACTGAGGCAAAAAGTATTAAATGACTTACCCAAGATAACACACCTACGATAAATGTTTGAGTCTGGATTTGAATTTAGATCTTCTTGACTCCAGGATAGTTACTTTATCCACTGTGCCACCTAGTGTCTGATAAAAATATGAAGCCTTTGTATTGACGTATGTAGCTACTGTGTTGAAAATGATAAAAGGTCATAGTATGAAGAATGTAAAGCTAGATAGAAACTCAGAAGTCGTTCACTCTTACCTTCTAATTTTACAGATGAGAATACTGAGCATCACAGAACTTAAATGAGGTGTCCAGGGTCACACAATTAGTAGGAGAGGTAGAATTTGAGTCCAGGTTAAGGTAACTCTTTAGCCAGTGCTTTCCCTATTGTGACATATTGCTTAGAAAGGCTCTTGGGCATCATGTGGACAAACATAAACTAGTTTATAATAAATACATTTCAAATTTCAACCAATGGATGTGTATCAAGTAGCAAGCGAAAAACACAGAGCAGAACACTTTCAAGTTTGACCCTACTGATACAATCTCCTAAAAGTTGAAAAACTTTTGGAGGCAGCTGGTACAAGTATTATTATATTCTCATTTTATAGATGAAGACTTTTGAGGCCCAGAGAAATTAATTGATATGCCTAAGGATCGTTAGCTAGTAAATATCAAAAAATACTATTTGCATCCACATCTTGGCTACAAGTCCAACACTCTATCCAGGGGTGGGGAGTCTACAGCCTTGGACCACATGTGGCCTTCTAGGTCCTTGGGTGCAGCCTTTTGACTAAGTCCATGTGTTATAGAACAAATCCTTTCATTAAGGGGATTTGTTCTGTGAAGTTTAGATTCAGTCAAAGGGCCACACTTGAGGACCTAGAGGGCTACATGGGTCCTTGAGACCACGGGTTCCCCATCCCTACTCTATACGGTATGCCATGCTTCCTTTCTGAAAGTATCTAATGCAGGGATACTTATCCTGGGGTCTGGAGTTACTAACTTCCTGGGAGTCTAGAAATAGATTTCACAGAACCCATGAGCTTGATTATGAAAAAAAAATTATCTTTCTTTTCACTAACCTCTAATTAAAATTAGTGTAACCTTTGAATATTTAAAAATATTTTTTCTGAGAGAGGTCCATAAGCTTTACCTTTCAAAGGGATCTAATATAGATATATATACATATATGTATATATATACATATATGTAAAGATATATATGTATATATACACATATGGTAAGAGCCTCTGATATAAAAGCACTTGGTTTCTAAAAAGTTACACTACCTACATTTTAGTATATTACATTTTTAGTTCAGGGTGTTATATGACTAATATTAAAGTCTGCCTAATATTGACACTGGGCAGGGTAAACTGACAAATACTCATTCTGCCCAAGAATAAAGGAATTAATTCGAACATGGGGGGGGGCAGAATAAGAAAAGAAGAAAATAAACTCATTTCTTAAATGTACAATTTGTAGCTAGAAAAGTACACAGTGGAAGTAGATAGAAAATAGCTGTCTCAATCTAAACTTTTAATGACTTAATTTTTTCCTTTTTATGGATAAATACCTTTCTGTGTAATTAGGTCTAAAGTAAAGACCATTCAGATGATTTTAAAATTTCTTTCTTTAGAATTTCAGAATTTAATGCATACTAAAGAGAAAGGGCCCTGATCTAGTACCCAGTAACATCCTAGATATTGTAATAATTCAATAGACAAATTGTTTAGAAATAAATAGGAGATACCTGTGCCCATAGAAAGCATGCAAAATTCAGAATCAGAAAGCATGGGATACAAAACATTGTGAAGCCAGCCCAGAAATGAGTAAATGCATTAAAAAGTAGCAAATTGAGTTATGATTTGTTGATTGTCTGGACTTAAGAAAATAATGGAGAAAAATGTTAATATTGAAGATTCAACTGAATGGTTGAATAATGGTTCAATCATTGAAAGATGGTTGTTAAACACTGCCCAGCACATTTCTGGGTCCGAGTCAGTTCTGTCACTTATGGGCTGTATGACTACAAGTTACTTAGTCTGTTTGATTCATGGTTTCCACCTTACTGAAATAGAGAAGGTAATTTCTATGCCCTATACGAAACAAATAGGGAAAAGTGTGAATTTTTCTTGTTATTCCTTCTTCTTATTGATGATTATAATGATTAATGTGGGAAATGATAATAAGCTCTTAGCCCAGATCAAGAACAATGAGTGGAGAAACTCTGATTTGTAAGGATTTAGTTCTCTTTGCTAATGTCTAAGTTTTCTAAACAAAGGAATTATCTAGAAGAGAGAGAAATATTATTTTTGACATTTTAGAAACTGTGTGCCTGGAGGGATTAATGGAGTTGAAACAAGTATGTTCTATATTTTTAGGTAGTTTCTCTGGAGGAAGTCAAGTCATCCATTGGGGTCAATAGAATCTGTGGAAAATTGAAAGCATTAGACATTCAGAATAAAGCCTGTTCTTTGAGGATATCCCCATCAATGGCTATTACCTTGGGTGACCGCGTATTTCTGGTCTCCACAAAAGTCACTCCCATTAACCCCAGGCAAATTAGATAAACCATATTTCATAAACCACTGTCCAGGAGAGAGCAGCACTAGCTACACTAGCTGAGTATCCATCTGAACCTCCGGCCTTCTGAGACAGACAAATGGACATAACAGAAAAGGAATCACATGCCATCCTAAAACCAACATGGCTGAGAGTTTTCATAGGTGAGACACTTGACCTCTAATTCTGTCACTGAAGAGCCATGTTCTATCACTAGTGATGGTGTATAATGCAATGGAGTCTGAATTGGGTCATTTGGAATTTATAGCTATCCTGACCTGAGTGGAAATCTCAGGTGACTTCCAATGACTCAGTGCCTACCTCCTGCTCCTTCTGTCTTCTCCCTGAAACTATAGATGGAGGACCACATTTCTATCCCTCCTGCAGGTACTTTGTGCAACAAAACATGATGATGTGAATTGCAAAAGTCAAAATGAAAGTTACTGGAGAAAAATGAGCTAGATCCTATTTGGAATTATTCAGAAAGAAAATTTTTATTGACATGACACATTCCAATAGAATAAGCAGGCAACAAAAGCTTTAATTAAGAAGTATAGAGATGAAAGAAAAAGGATACTCAAGTAAAAAGTTTAAAATTCATCAATGGGCATGTATTTCTGAATCTATCTAATTCTATGAATTACACATTCTTTAAAATGAGTTCATATATAATGAAAGATGCCTGATGAGTCACACTCTGGGGTACTTTAAGATTTGGCAGGAGGCCAGTGGTTCAATTCTTAAAGACTGGAAAAAAGCCTAAGTAGCCTACATTTTTTTGAAGTATTAAACAATGGTAATTACCAATTTATCAGCTTAACTTCAAAACAAAACAAAAAACACATTAATGAATAAAAATAACCATCATCTTAAGATTTGAGCTTAAAGTATGTCTCTGTTGCTTATTGCCTTATAACCTTGAGCAAGTCATTTACCTTCTCTGAACCTCAGTTGCTTCTTCTGTAAAATAAAGGAGGTAGATTGCATGACATCTGATATTCCTTCCACCTCTAGATCAATGAAATTATGATGCCACTAGATATTAAGAAATAAGGGTACTTGAAAATAAATTCTATTAAAATATTCAAGCCTGACATAATCTTTTTAGTATAGAATTTAGTATAGAAAGATCTTTACTCAAGTTTCACCTCTAAAACTGATTAGCTGTGAAATCAAGCAGAAATTATTTAACTTTTCTCTGATCCAATTTCCATATCTGTATAATGAAGATAATAATCAATTCATCAATACTCAACCTATATTTACTGGGACCTATAGGTGCCAGAGATTGCATTAGCAGAACAAATATAAAAATAGTGCAGTCCCTGTACTCAAGGAATGCCTGTCTTTCAGCGATGTCTTTAGCCTCAAATGATGCTTTGAAATTTTAAAAATATCACATAAATAACAAGGTAATGTTATTGGACAAAAGGTTTTCTCAAGTGAATTCTCAAGATTATTTTGAAACACTTTAGATAATTCATCTAGTACTTAATGATATATGAATTGAGCCAGGTCCTTATTATTTGATATTTATCATCCTCAGATTTATAGTGTTGTTTTAAAGTTAAGCAAAAAGCTTTATGTACATTAATTCATAGTCTTATGACAACGCTAAAATTTAAATGAGACAAATAGATCAGAGAAATTAAATAGTCTGTTCATGTTCACACAGCTATTGTCAGATATGGGTTTGGAATTCAGGTCTTGCCAAAACCTAATCGAATCCCACTGATCATTTATTTACTCCCATAAGAGTTATAATCTAAGAATTCTATTTAGCTTCCTTTAAAAGGGATCATGCCCCTACTCTTTCACATTTACGGCTGATGACCTAACTTATTTCTTGACTAAGACAATCTAGGGTTAAGTCACCTAGCTCTACTGTATTCTCATAACTACTCAGTGTTATTACCTACCCTTTTCCTTTTTGCTGATTAGATAGAATATATTACTACTTATTATGTCTATTCTTATTTCTATGCTTGAGTCTATTGCTTCAGACCTCTTTCAGGGTCTTACTACAGTCAAGCATCCTCACTCATTTGTGTTCAATATCTCTCTTGTCAATGTCTTCTTCACATCTGTCTATGATCATTATTAAGCTTCCAAAATCCTTAAAGATTCCCTCTGTTCTTTCTAAACCATCTATATACTGATCTGTCTTCTTCCTGTCCTTTAATAATGAATTTCCAGAAAAAAATAATTTATATCCAATGAAGTCAGTTTTCTCAAAATTTACTCTCTCGTATACCCTTTGCAAATGGGCTTCTACCTGTTCACTCTTTAAATGGATCTCTTAAAAGTCACAAATGACCTTTTCAAATTCACATCTAATGGCCTTTTAATATTTTTAATTAACAAAAATTGCTTTTCTCCCTCTTACTCCTTTCATTGGCAAAAAGAAGAAGAAAGAAAACAGTTATAGCAAGTATGCACAGTCAAGGAAAAAAATGATTGCAGTGGCCATTTTAAAAAATGAATTTCATTCATTACCCCAACTCTAGTTATTGTTTATGAATTAATTTTTAGCAAATGTGAAAAATGATTTTTTCTTTTTTAAAAATTATTTTATTTCATTACCTATTTTCCAATTACATGTAAAAAATAACAATAATTTTTTTTAAATTGAGTTTCAAATTCTCTCCCACCTCTCTTGTCCCTCTACCCTCTTTGAGGTCAGCTTTTGATATCAATTTATATATGTGAAGTCATGTAAAATATATTTACATATTAGCCATATTACAAAAGAAGACACAATGAAATAAGAAAAATAAGAATTTTTTTTAAAACTCTACTTCTCTATGCAATCAGAGTTCATCAGTTCTCTCTCTGGAGGTGAAGAGCATCTTTCATCATGGGTTCTTTGGAATATTGGGGCAGCTAGGTGGTGCAGTGGATAGAGCACCAGTACAGGAGTCAGGAGGACCTGAGTTCAAATTTCACCTCAGATACTTGACACTCACTAGCTGTGTGACCTTGGGCTTAATCCCAATTGCCTCATCCTGGGTTATCTCCAGTCATCCTGATGAATATCTGGTCACTGGATTCAGATGACTCTGGAGGAGAAGTGAGGCTGTTGACCTGCACAGCCCTCCTTGACTCAAAACAAAGTCAAGTTCAAGTCATGTCATTATTTCTCTGATGGCATGGTCTTCTTCAGTAACAAAGGATGAATACACACTTTGGAGTAGTCTTGGATCGTTGTTTTGATCAGATTAGCTAAATTTTTCATAATTACTTATATGTACAATATTGTTTCCCTCAGAAGGGACAGAATTGGCCAGAGGATCTAGAGGGAAGAAAAGTCTTAAATTTACTTTCACATGTTGTGTCCCTAGCTTGGTCCTTTTTAGGGCTACAGAGGTAGAATTCAAGAAGATTTTGCACAATGAATTTCCAAAATTTCTGAGCTGTGTTTTTACTAAAGGATTTGTACTTGCAAAAGAAGAATCTGAAACCTGTGTCCAAAAGATAAAGAGATTCTACATTTTACTAACTTTTTAGGACAAAGGTAGCTTTTCAGTGAAATTGTTCTTTTGACATTTGTCAAAAAATTGCCCAACAATCAAATGAGTGAAGTATTTTAGACTTTCATATAAACTTAAAGGTTATCTAGTATAACATCAACAAGGAATCCCTTAGGTAGAATCCCCAAGCAGTACACTTTTACTTAGATATTCCTAAAGAAGTAGAGTTCCACATTTCCCAGGACAGGCTATTCCTGTCTTGGATAGATCTGTTAGAAATTTTTCCTTATATGAATGTAGTGAGGGCAGCTGGTGGCACAGTAGATAGAATGTCAGACCTGGAGAGAGGAAGATCTGAGTTCAAATTCTACCTCAGATACTTACTAGCTGTGTGACCCTGGACAAATCACTCAAACCTATTTGCCTCAATTTCCTCATTTTTAAAATAACTCGACAAGGAAATGGCAAGTCATTCCAGTATCTTTGCCAAGAAAATCTCAAATGGGGTTACAAAGAGTCAGACATGACTCAACCACAATAATGTAAGGTATAGTGAAAGGAGCTCAGCATTTGCAGACAAGGTGATCTGAGTTCTAGTTCTCACTCCACTGCTAACTAGTTCTGTGACATTGAAGGAATCACTGAATTATTTTGGAGTTTCTGTTCTTCTATCTATAGAAAGACTGAATGAAACAGTGATAAAAGCCTGAGAAAATAATGAGAATTGGAAGTCACTGAAAAGGTAAATAATAGATATAGAATAGGTGAAACATAACAAAAATGTTATTACATTATGGTCATATAGACATCAGTTTTTGACCAAAGAAGTAGAACACTTGTAGAGAATGATGACATCCAGGCTTTGACTATCCTTCTGATTGCCTGAGATGGAGTGGGAGAGGCGACTGAAGAAAACAGAAATTAGGGTGTTTTAAATAGTATTAACATAAATGTTGAAGACTGTTAGAATAAGGGAATAAACTGGGAGAGGAAGAAGACAAGACATATATTCAACTTTTTTGAGATAGCATGATGAGGGGTGGTTTATATAATGTGAAAGATTTATATAGAACGAAATTCAAATAAAGAAATGTCGCCAATTGCATATAAAAAAGAAAAAGTCTCTTTGAATTTCCCTTATGTGATAGTTGTAATTAGTGTTGACTGTTTAAATGCTTGATTTTTTTCTATTTTGAATTATTTCATTAAAGAGTTTTTCCCCTCTGAGTTCTTCAAATTATTCATTCATGTTAGTCTTAATTGAACTATAGCATTCTATTACATCATTATACCACAATGAATTTACCCATTTCAATATTCTTGCATGTTTATGACTTTCTGGGTTTTTATTTTTTGTTTTTGTTATTGTTTTATAGTTACATAAAATACTAAGAAAATTGTTGAACAAAAAGTACCTTTGCTGTTACTTCTGATAGTATTTCCAGGTTATACAGCTAACAATGGAATTCTGGGGCTAATTCTTTTAAATGACATTTCTTCAAGTGTTTGAGAATATTATCATGATACAAGACAGACTTTTTTTCAAATTAAAATTTCCTTCTGTTAATTTTTTTCTTGAAAAGCAGCTAACTTCCCATGATTTCACTGGCGCTGTGGGAAATCCCCATTTCTAAAGGAATGTAAGCTAGAAAATCAGGTTTTCTCATAAGGCAAAAATCAGAGGGACTGAATCACTTAATACTTTTTTACTCTAGTACTCCTTCCATTCTATTTGAAGAATTTCTCTTGTGACCCATTATATCTAGGCCATTACCAGCCACACTTCACTTCCTGACCATCTTCCCATTTGCCTTGTGCATGTACCTTAGTGTACTGTTTTCCAATTCTGGAGCCTTCATCAAATTAATTTTTGAGTAATTCTCTATCAGTACTAAGTTTCATTAAATCTACTCTTTTATGGCTCCATTCATCATTAGTGTGAATTTTCAAATAAAAAAAAATAACACTACTTGGTCACAAGTTCTCCATATACTTTGTTGCCTCCATTAGAATACAAGTTCCTTTAGATTAAAGCCAGTCTTTCTTTTGTGTATATCCCTAGCTTTTACCAGAGTGGTTAGCACACACTAAAAAGTCAACAAATGTTTCTATGCATTGTTTTTCATTCATTCAGAGTAGAAATTTTAATTTTTCCAGGATTTCATGGAATCAGGAGCTATGTTGCCAGAGGCCTCAACAAAATAACCCTAAAGGAAACACTGCTTGCCCAGTCTACTTTTCTGTCAACCTGGAATACTAGTTTTTCAGTGAATTCAGCATTATATATCATTGTTTGAAGCATGATGTCCTAAATGACTAGAATACACTGATTTCTCATTTTCACATTTCAGATTATTTACTTTACTTCAAGGCTTAAAAGTCTCAAGTTATTTCCTTCATTTTAAAAGCTTCCTTCATCCCTACCCCCAAACCACACCCTTCCATGATAATTTTCTCTCTTATCAATACATTACTTGAGATATTTATGCTCTCCCTTGCAGTCCATCAACCCCCTTCTTTCCATCATACTTATTTATGTGTATATCACAAATTTTACTGGAATAAACTCCTCAGTGAAGTAAACTTCTCTAGTAAAGGTAGTATTTTCCTTTTGTCTTTGAATTCCTAATGCCTTGAAGATGATCGGCATTTAGTAAAGGTTTGATGAATTGAATGGGCATACTCTGGTTCCCCAAAACTTCGACAGTGTTTCTGTTATAAAACATCAGGGCCATTTTCCATTATAATTTCTTGAAATATAATGTCTTGGTTCTTTTTTTATTATTATTATTTTATCCTAGCTTTCTGGTAGTCCAGCAATTCTTAAGTAATCTCTGGTCTATCTATTTTTTTGGATCAGTTGTTTTTCTGATGAAATATTTCACATTTTCTACTGCTTTTTCATTCTTTTGACCTTGTTTTATTCTTTCTTGATAACTCAAGGAGTCATGCATTACTTTCTATTTGCCCAGTTCTAATTTTCAGAGGATCATTTTGGTTAGGAAGTTTTTGGTATCTTTTTTTCTTATTTGGTCAATTTCGATTTTTAAGGAATTCTTTTCTAAAGCGAATTTTCCCCCTTCCTTTCCATTGAGTTTCTCAGTAAATTTTTCTCTCTCTTTTACTATTAAGTCAATTTTATTTTTAAGTTGCTATTTTCTTCAGAATTTTTTGCCCCTTTTACCAAACTATTAATTCTTTTCATATTTTTCTTGCATCATTATTATTTTTCTCCAATTTTTCTTCTATAACTCTTATTTCTTTCTTTAATTTTTTTCCAGGAATTCTTGATGGGCTTATGCCCAATTAGAATTTGTCTTTTACACTTTACTTTTAGCTGTTTTTATTTTGTTGTCTACTTCTGATTTTTGTCTTGGTCAACTTTGCCAACAATGTAGATATTTTGTGGTCTAGTTCTTTTTGTTATTGTTTTTTTCCCTCATTTATATGGCCTATTTCTTGACTTTGAACTTTATGTCAAAATTGGGCTCTGCTCACCTGGGGTTTAGGTGGTACTATCTCAAGCTTCAGTCTTTTCCCATGCTTTTGTTTTCAGAGCTAGTTTTGGTGTTCTGAAAGTTTTTTGTGCTTCTAAGATGGTGTAATCTGGGGAAAGGTATGATCACTGATCTCTTGATCTATGCTCTGGTCTTTACCCAGGATGGGACCCTGGTCCCCTGTAGTCACAAGTCCTAGTGTTCTTCTCTACCATGAAACTGTGATCAGGGACCCTCCTCCATTATGAGTAACAACTACTGCTGCCCCTGTCATAACCACATCTAAGACCCACTGCTTGTGGCACTACCTTGTGTACTCCAAGCTGGCCCCCATCTTCGTGTCACAGAACTATTCTGCTAAATTCCTAGATTGTCTTAAGCTGAAATATGTCATCTCACCCCTACTATTTATTGGTTTTGTCACTCCATAATTTGATTAGCCATTAGTTTAAAGTGATTCAGAGCAAAAAGTTGGAAGAGCTCAGGGAGCTTACTGCCCTTACTCTGCCATCATGGTTCTGCCTTCTCCATAGTGTGTTTCCTCACAACAGCCCTATGAAACAGGAAGTTAAACTAATATCCCCATTTTGATAATTAGGTAACTGGGGTTTGGGATCACTACACAGCCAATAAAGGGCAGAACAAAGATTTGGTCTATTATTAGAGAGAAGGTTCATCTTACTCTATCATTCATTCTTAAAACTTTTGTTTCATCTTTCTCTACAGTGACATTATAACCTACCTCTTTAATGATTAGAACAATTCTTGAAATTCTTAGCTCCCTGGATTTCCCAGAATTTACAGATTACTAATTCTCAATACTATACAACTAAACTTTATATGTTCATACCTATGATCTTGATACTGAAATACTGAGGATATTGATAAAAAATTTAAAAAATAAGGGTTAGTTATGGAATACAACCATGGCTAAGACCCCACTGCTATTATGATGGACTTGACTTTTTTTTATTGACATTTTATTCTCATACCAATTCTCTATATAAGCTGCTAATACTTTCTCAAGGATTCATACAGCAGATGAATTAGATGAATGTAGAATATTAAGAACATCTGAGAGGAGCTTCATATGTGCCCTTTTCACACCTCAAACCTCCTTAATATCATCAAACATTTTCTCCTCCATTTTTCTGCCTTAGAGCAAAATTCATCCCTACTCCTTGCTAAAATCAATCCCTTTACTTGATCCCAGTATCCCAATCCCTCCTTTTTACTTCCATGACATATCTCCAACAAATGTCAGTTTATTTTAGGCACTTTTAAGTGCTCTTGCTCTCTCTTTCTCTCTCTCTCTCTCTCTCTCTCTCTCTCTCTCTCTCTCTCTCTCTCTCTCTCTCTCTCTCTCTCTCTCTCTCTTTCTCTTTCTCTTTCTCTTTCTCTGTACTCCAATTATCATCTATGGCTACAAGAAGCTATTTCATACGCAGTGACCACACCTGAGTAATCTGCTTCATCAATGATCCAAACCATGCTGAGGGTAAGGGAAGCACCTCAAATCTGTCAGTAAAAGGGGGAGGGGGTGTTGACTGCAAGCATCCTGAGACAATAAGTGAATATGAACAATTTGTTCTAATAGTTCACGAAAGTGGATGAAGCAGGAATTGTAGATCTCTTAGAAATTGGTTAGACATCAAAGAGGCCAAGGTCATCCACTGCATCCTGAAAAATCTCCAGTCATTTTCACTTTTGCTTGCCATTGGACTCCAGTGACTATGGAAGAGAGTGCAATTCTGTTTCACTTAAAACTAATTTATGCTCTAATTAAAGGCATCATGCATACCATTTTATCATTTTTACCAATCTCAAATACATGTGCTGATTGGCAGCAGGTTTAGATACACTAGGAGCTCTGGTCACAGCCCTGCACATAGGCAGCCTAAGTCATAGGAATGTCTTCTCACTGAACTGAACTAACAATTGGATTCAGCAGCCCCCTGCATATCTAAAGAGCCTTTTTAAAGTACTTCACTCTTTACTTCCTGGCATGAAGAAGGGACTAGAAAAGGTACCTTAAAATTATCTGCTTCACCTAACCTAACCTTGGTCTGCTTACCACAGCAGTTGGGGATCCTATCCTGTGATTGAAACACAGGCACAAAAATGTACAAAACCTTTTTCAAAGATAATTCTACTCATCATTGGTACATGGAATGTATGTACATTCATGAACAATGGGAAATCTAGCAGACCTGAAATAGCATCTCTGAGTGAAACAAGGGTGGCAAATGAAGACCAACTTAACAAAACCAAAATTGGACACGTTTTTTTCTCAAGGGGTCACATGATGTGGAGTACAGTGAAGTTGGTGTAGGTTTCTCAATGAAATCTAATCTAGTCATCAATCTTGTATGCCTCCCAAAAGGAGTGAACGATAGGCTTATGACAATGTAACTGTCACTTGCAGGAAAGTACCACACCACTATCACCAATGCATGTGCTCCCACCATGATGAATTTTAATGAGGTTAAAGAAAAATTTTGTGAAGACTTGGAGACTGTCATCATCGATATGCTAAAAGGGAACAAGCTTATAATTCTGGGTGCCTTTAATGCCAGAGTAGGTCCAGACATGACAGAGAATCCTTGAGAGAAATAGAGCCAGAAACAGCAACAACAAAGGTGACTTCTTCCTGAAGACTTCTGTATCTTCATGACCTTCACATCACCAACATTGTCTTCCATTTACCTAAATGCAATAAAACTTCATGGATGCACCCTCACAATAAACACTGGGATTTAATAGACCATGTCATTATAAAGATATAAGACAGACAGGATGTGAGAGTGGTGAAGGCAATGTGTGGTGCAGAACACTTTACTGATCATATCATTATCATACCATATCATTATCATCTCCAAGCTAAATATTCACATTGAACAAAAGTGACAACTCCAAGGCAAAATGACTGACAGAATACTTAACGTCAACTGATTAGGACAATTTTCCACGTGTAAACAGTTTCTTACTGATTTGGAAGGAAAGCTGAGCCACCACAGTTTTTGTAATGGTGGAACAAAAACGAATGGGTAACTTTCGCAGATTTGGTACATAGGACCCACGTTTACTCATCTGGACCAGAACACTCACAAATATCAACATTGGATTAACAAAAATTATGAGAAAGTTCAGAAGCTGCTAAACAAAATCAAGAACTCCACAGAGTACCAATAGAGCAATTCACCCATCTCTAAGAAGGAAACATTTAACTCCATTCAAAGAAAAGTACAAACAAAGCTTAGAGAGATGCAGGATTCACAAGTCAGTAGAAAGGAAGATTAACTTCAATTTTGTGCTGTTAGTAACAATCTAAAGCAACATTATGATGCCCTAAAGGTTATTTATGGGACAATGATCTATGATGCAACTTGACTACTCGGTGCTGGTGGAGCCACATTGCATAGTGATAAAGACATTATCCTGGAGAGAGACCCTAAACATTTCTATAGTGTTCTCAACAGACTGTCCTCATAAATGTCAAAGATATTGGCTGTATCACTCAGTTTGAAGCCAATTCCTCTCTGCTTAAACTTTAAACTTAAGAAGATGAGTTGAATATCACTAAGATCTTCTCTTATGAGAAAAGCCTGGTATTGATTATATTACAATTGAGATTTATAAGGCAGGATGTCCACTACTTATGCAAAAGCTGACAGAAATCTTCTTGGTTATATGACAAGAGAAGATTATCCTCCAGGAGTTTAAGGACACTACCTCTACAAAAGAAAAGGAAATAAGTTGTCCTATGACAATCATAGGGGTCTCTCTCTTAGTCATTTCAGCAAAATTTTTGGCAGAGCCTTCCTAAACAAATTGGAACATGATTATCCACCCAAGAGGCAATGTAGCTTTAGAAAAAGCTGAGCAATGGTCAATATGGTACTTGCTGCCCTACAACTTCAGGAGAATGCAAAAAGCAGGAAAAAAGGTCTATACATGAAGTTCATTGACTGATCAGGCTTTTGATACAGTCAGTCATAAGGACCTGTGGAAAATCTTGGCAGAATGTGGTTGCCCAGAGAATCTCATCAGCATTGTATACCAGTTTCATGACACCATGCTTGCACTGGTTCTGCATAATGTACAATCCTCTTAAGCTTTCCCAGTCACCAATGGAATGAAGCAAGGCTGTGCACTTACTCCCATGCTTTTTAGCATGATATTTTCACCAATATTGTCAAATGCTTTCAATGAGGACAAAAAAGGTGTCAAGGTCAGCTAGCACACTGACAATAAAATATTTAATTTGAAGAGGCTACAAGACAAGACTAATGTGGAGGGAGAGTTTTTCTATGACTTTTTGTTCACAAATAATTGCACACTCAGTGAAGTCTTGGAAGTTAGATACAACAGAGTATGAATCAATACTCTGGCATTTGTGACAATTTGGCCTAATACACCAAGAAAACAGATTTTCCACCATGCATCCATAGGAGGAACCACCAGTTGCAGCAAGTGGAGAAATTTTAAATGCTGTGGATAAGTTCATTTACCTTGGTAGTATACTTTCCAGGGATGTACACATAGATGATGAGATTGATGTACATATTGTCAGAGCTAACTCAGTGTTTGGGAGGCTATGAAGGAAAGCATGGGAGAGAAAAGGGTATTTAGGCTGCTGATCAAATTGAAGAGATGTTGTATTGACCTCATTGTTACTGTATACCTGTGAAACCTGGACATGCTGGGAAACTGAATCATTTCCATCTGAATTGTCTTTGGCAGATTTTGAAGATTACCTGGCAAGATACGGTATCAGACACAGAGCTCTCTTAGTTTGATTTGCCAAGCATTTTATTTCTACTCCCGAGTGTGACTTCAGTGGGCTAGTCGCAGTGTTTGACTGTGACTATGTCTGGCATAGATTTGCCTCAACAACCATTTTACAGAGAACTCACACAAGACAAGCTCTCACTTAATGGTCAGAAAAAGTGATACAAGGACATTCTCAAGGTCTCTCTGAAGAACTTGGCAGCAGTTGTGAGACATGGAAGACACTGGCGCAGGATCATTCAACATGATGTACCCATATGAAAGAAGGCTCTGTGCTCTATGAGCAAAGTGACACTACAGTCGCTCTACAGAAAACTGAGACACGCATATTTAAAGACACCTCCCCTCCAAATGTATATATAGACTATTTGGGTTGACCTGTATTAGAGCCTGTGGAACTTGCATTGGTCTGATTAACCACAGTCAGCCACATTTTCACTTGACTCAAGCATACAAGCATAAAGAATAACAACTTTCTCTCTCTCTCTCTCTCTCTCTCTCTCTCTCTCTCTCTCTCTCTCTCTCTCTCTCTCTCTCTCTCTCTCTCTCTCTCTCTCTCTTTCTCTCACTCTCTCTTTCCCCACCCCATGCTAGTTTTTTCCCCTCTATTAATTACAGTTATCCCTTCCACATTGTGACTTTTCCCATTGAGGTATCAATATATCTCAGTTTGGCATAAGAAATTAAATGGGAATTTGGGAGGAGTTTTGCAAAAGCCACAGACAACATGAGAAGACCAGATGACACAGAAAAAAATTAGAAACTCAGAAATATATAAAATATATGTATTCTATAATATCATTCAAAATTTTACAACAAGGTATTATAAACACCCCATAAAAGAAAAATTTTAAGAAAACAGATTTCTTCTTTGGTACAAAGGGAGGGTCAAAAAACTTTACACGGATTTTTCAGATTGCAGGGCCCCATGTCCCTAACCTTTGCAATGAGGAAGGGATAACTGTATCTTCATCCGACTGAATTCCTTGTTTTTATGTAGCTGTTTACAAGTTGTTTCCCATTTAGCTCAATGAGAGAAGGAACTATATTGTATCTTTCTCTGGGTCACCTAACTTAGTATGTCCCTGACACATATTAGACACTACATAAATGTCAGTTGACTGACTATGCCCCTCCAGAGAGAAGAAAATTGTGCAAAATTGCAGAGACATCCGTTAATGCCTTCCTGTTAGCTTCATTTAGCTAGTCCATGTTGACATGCATTAATTATATGAATAAAACACACACATGGACACATACCCTATGCAAGCTATATACAGTATAGATGAGAGGGATGCCATGTATTTCAGGAGTACCAGAAAACTCTCCAGCAGAAAGTGAGACTTAAACTGAATCTTGAGAAACTAAGACCTGGAGGTGAAGTGGCAAAGTAGTTCAGGTTTTGGGGGAGAGTTGGTTCAAATATGGAGTAGCTAGGTGGCATAGTGAATACAGCATTGGACTTGAAGTCAGGAAGACTCAGTTTCCTGAGTTTAAATGATTTCACAGACTTACTAACTGTGTGACCCTGGACAAGTCACTTAGTCCTGTTTGCTTCAGTTTCCTCATCTGTAAAATGAGCTGGAGAAGGAAATGATAAACCACTCCAGTATATTTGATGAAGAAAATTCCAGATGGGGTAATAAAGAGTCAGACATGAATGAAAAACAACTGAATAAGGAATAAAAGTCCAAAGGCAGAGAGAGAACACAAGAGGTGAATTGAAGTTCAAACGAGCTGAAAATGTCAATGTTACTAGAATGTAGTGTTCAGGGAAGAGAGTAAAAGTTGGTGAAAGGCCATATTATTAAGTGATTTGTATGTCAGTTGATCTTTGAGATACTCAGATAGCCCCTATCCTATCTCTGTGATGATTCTATCTCATCAGTCTACAATGCCATCTGTACTCTCTCCTTTTTGACAAAAGTACGAACACCTAGACATTTCACTCCCATGTTACCCCCTCTCGTTTCAGTGTCTTGTAATCTTGCTTCCATTTTTACCACTCTACTGAAATTGCTTTCTTAAAAGTCATGAATGATCAATTAATTATAATACCATTTTATCTCTGGAGTTAGAGATGACAGAGACCTTAGAGAAGTCGGTCATATATCATGATGCAGCCTAGTCATTTAACTTTAAAGATGAGGAAACTGAAGCCTAAATGACCTCTTTTTTAAAAATCTCATCCTTTTTAACCTTTGCAGCAATTTATACTCTGATAACTCTTTCTGAATACTATTCATTCCGTGACTTCAGAAACATCAAATTTCTAATTCAATGCCAAATGCTCATCTTCTGTGTCCATTGCTGGATTCCCCTCTTTTATGCCATCCCTTAAACTATATTTCTGCTAAATTCTATCCTCAGATGTCTTCTAATTAAACAACTCAATAACTGTTCATCAATACTCAAAGGTTTTCAGGACCTCTGAGCTTTCAGTACCTCCTCCTCTCAAAGACCATGTCATATATACAGTACATAGTTTGCATAGGGTGCAGGTAAGTAACATGTCAAGTTGGGCTTTGTGCAAGACTCTGCCCTAGCTAGACAGTATGAGTATAAATATGAAAAATGATAAACTAACTCTCCCCTATGGTTGAATTCTTCTCCCTGTATTCAAGTTTAACTCATATGCCACTTCCACAAGGACGTCAAATATAAATTCCCCAATTAGTAATGACCATTTCCAACTTAAGTCTCATGATTTCTGTCAGTACATTTTTATGTACTATTTATAAATTATTTCATATCATAGTTACTTGTATTTTCATCATTCTCCACCAAGTTCCTGTCTCATTAGGGCATGTAAGTGGATGTTGTCTACCAAATGCTTTTCCAACTCGGTGAGATTACCACTCATCTCATCATCTTCCAATACTAAAGTCTTTGACTATGAACTTTGGTACATATTAAAAGTCTTTTGATTGAAAAACAGCT
This sequence comes from Bettongia penicillata ogilbyi, assembly GCA_023548195.1. NCBI lineage: Eukaryota > Metazoa > Chordata > Mammalia > Diprotodontia > Potoroidae > Bettongia > Bettongia penicillata. The sequence continues at coordinate 3,292,592 of JAJHZJ010000130.1, read as the reverse complement.
TAGCTCAATTCATAGACTTGCCACTCAGCAAGCTGGTGATGTCAAAAAATATTCCCGTATAACATCTATCCTTTTGAAGGATATGTTAACAATATCATTTATCTTTGAAATTTAGAAAGAAGTGCTTGCCACATAACTTCCTTCTCTAAATTCTATATTCTTTCACTGCAGAGAGTGTGTCTCATCTAACCCAGCATTCATGCCAGGAACTGGCAAATCATTATTCACAATAATAACAAATTAGAAAATAAGAAAAATACATATATATGGTATGACTCACTATAGTTCAGAACTTAAAATTCAGAAATTTCAGTGGATTCTTCAACAACCTATAGAAACATGAATACTAATAGCTATTATTAATATGACACTTTATGTTTTACCTATATTTTCTCCATACCACATTATCTCAGTTGACTCTCCTTTATTACCCTTACTTTGTATATGAGGAAATCTCATGTCAGAGCAATTAAATGAAGTGTCCTACTAGTAGTAGGTGTATAAAGTGAGATTCTAACTTAGATCTTTCTGTTACCAGGTTTGGAATTGAATGCCACTCTAATTCAATCTAGAAAACTCATCCAAGTCATTCCCTTTCCTCCAGGAATAGAATGTATACATTCACAGACTTTTTTTTAAAAAAACTCTGTTAAAAGTAACTGAAATAGTATAGCTATTTATGGGGTATCAAGGTCTAACTTTCAAGGCTTTATCATCAAGAATCTATTGATCAATCAAATAAAATTTAAAGTATTTATTATTTATTCTGCTGTGTGCAAAATAGAAAAAAGAAAATCACACACACACACACACACACACACACATACACACACACACCGAAAGTCCTTCTTAAGGAGCATATATACAAAGTAAAAGAAGGAAGGGACATTTTCTACTTCTTCCAATACTAAAACATTGTGATATAATATACAAAGGCAAGAGTGTATTGCTTACATGAAACTCATTTTTCTTATTTGTTAAGCAGAGAATCATAATAATACTGGCAAAAGATGGGAAGAATATGGACTTGTAGAAAGGTTAAAACTGTAACCAAATCATTATAAATGTAATTAACAAACCATTTTTATGTGTAATATCTCATTATGAATGATCACATTAGTGATTTTGCAATAAAACAGAGTTCATCTAAATGGATTGTGCAGGTCAGTAGTTGCATAAATATTACATTTGTGAATATCTATCTCTTACTGTATATTCATTGTATAGGATATAATGTATTGATGTCCTGCTGGGAAAGGAATATTCCTGAGTTTCTTCCAAATCTTTCTTAAGTTGTTGAAGATATTTATAAGTGATGCACAGTTAATAGGAACCAAGAGAGAGTCATTGCATAGTTCCTTACATTTTGACCTAGCAAGTAATCAGGATTCACACTTTGATCTGTTTACAAGTACCTGACTTACATTGACTTTACTACCTAAAGTCAGTAGGAAGGTTTCTTTTTTTCCCTCTTCAGTATGAAATAGTGATATTTTTGTGAGTTAAAATTAAAATGATTTTAATTTCCACTATTTGATGTTTTTTGTCTGATCCTATCTACTTTCTAAATCTCGTGATAAAATTACTCTATTAAAACATTCATGCCCTTAAATGTTTTTTCAGTCCTTTATTCTCTTAAGGACAACTAAAATAACAAAAAAAAGAATTTCTTATTGAGATATGTACTTTGAGATATGTATCTCTAGAACACACTTTTGAGAATTTAGAAATGTATTAGAATTTTCAAAGGTGCTTTTCTTCCATTTACACACAACTTCAGGATGTTTTATATAGATTTTTCATTTCCCTTTATAATTGTTCCAGTTAGTTCAATTTTTTAGACCATAATATAAAGGTAAGAGAATTCTTTGAGACAAGGAAAAATTTTGATTCAATTTAAAGTCAGAACAATAGTTGTGTGTATGTCTTACTACTAAAACAAAATAAAGCCATCTTGTATACTTTAAAAAAAAAAGCTTCTCAATTATAACCTGGACATGATGTCAGATTCCTTTATTTCCTTCTACTAAGCAGGCTGTGGCTTATGGATTCCTTTAATTTAGAAGTTCTGACCTGCAAAGGGACTAAAGCCCACTAACATCAACACCAATGTGGACAGTTGCAGCTATACCAAGAGGTGGTACTAGGGAAGGGAACCAACCTGCCTGAGTAAAGGCAAACTGCATCAGATCACAAAAACAGAGAAGGTTAAATCTTCTGTTTCAATAAATATTGGGATCTGGGCTGAGTGACTGCTGCAATTAAAGTTTGGATGTGGTAGTGAGAACCAGTTGAAAAATAATAAAGTTATAAAATTTATTAAATGCTAATTAATTTAATCATTTCACTTTTTCCAATTTAATTTTCATACTAATGTAGTAATGAGGAAATGTTGAATGGAGGTATGTTGTAAAAAATAGTGCTAGATTTTTAGTCAGAAAATCTGAGTTTAAATCCTAGTTCTACTTCTTACTCCATGTCTAGGACACATCAAATCCAAAAGAAAGCTAAGAAACAAACATGAAATGACAGCTACCCAGAGCTCATTCCACAACCTTCCTTCATTGCCCATTTTGCTGATAGCAGTGAGGCTTACTAGCCTGACCCAAGAAGCTGATAGCAGGGCAAGAAAACTCAACCCTACACCTCTGTTTCCTTGCTCTCTTTCTAGCACGAAGGAGATTCTGTCTCCAAGCTGTGGAAATTTGCTCCAGCAGTGATAGAGAGAAAGCTCTGCAACAGTGGTCCAAGCTGAAGAAGTTTGCTGGAGCTATACCAGAGAAATAGGACAGTGGCAGCATTCTCACCTTCAAAAGATATCTTCCAGAGAGTGGCATAACAGAGGGCAGGATATATGTGTATAACAGTAAGCACTCTGACATACATAGGGGGGCCTGAAATCTCAGGTTCTTAGATCTGCATTTATAAAAGGAAAGGCAACTTTTGAGGGGTTAATAATCTACTTTAATCAAGGACAAGTGTCATTCACTTAATTCAGTGGAAAAAGTCAGCACCCTGAAATTCAGAGAAAATGCAGAGAAATCTAAATTAACAGACAGTGTTTCCAAACTTTCTGACATACATCACAGATCAACAGATAACTCTCAGGCCATACATGCATAGTTACCAGAGAGGGAAGCACCAACATCTGAGTTTTCAAAGCCAGGAAGCTCCTTAGGGGCTTCCCAGAGTCTCATCTAGCATACAAATCTTCTTGCAAAAACTAAGCCCCAAAGTAAAACCACATCTCAGAGTCTTTATACATGTTTAGAGCCAAAAGGCATCACAACTCTTGATAACCAGTCCTTCAATTGAAAATTAACAAAAGGTGTGGGCCTTCCTACAAATCTTCCCTAATCAAACTCTCCTTAATAGACAGGCCCATTAATGGATGGGGAAGATCTTCCCATTAAGAAGCACAATTATATTAACAATAAGCAAAAAGGAGTGATCAATACAGTGTCTTGAATTGAATTAGAGCTCCACTGCACACCCAACACCTCCTCTTCTTCTGAAATCTCAGAGATTCAAAGATAGTTGCCTTAGCACAGAAGCTTTCTGAACTACGGATACCGAGTTGGAGAAATGATGAACTACGGATACCGAGTTGGAGAAATGATGAACAGAGGGAGTGGAACAAGATACCTCTTATGTGGAAGCAGGGAAGGAGGTTGTGTGGTGCTCCAATAAGCCTAACGGAAAGAGCTCAGCATCCAGCAGGACCTAGTTTTGCACCCCTCCCCCCAATCTTTTTCCCTACCTAAAAAAAAAAAAAAAAAAAAAAAAAGAATGAGAGCAGAGACCAAGGCTGGTGAAACGTTAGTTGTCCAGTACTGAAGGAGGCTGAGAAGCTTTGAGATTCAACCTCCAAAGAAACTATCATTACAGGGAAGGAGCCCAAAAGTCAGCAATGGTCAAAAATAAGATGAAAATTGACTGAAATCATCAAAGATATTAGGAAAAACAATACTTGGAGATGTTGGACATAAATTGAAAAGTTCATAGGAAAAGGAAAAATCAAAAAGAAATATGGTCTCAAGATCTAGTGATAAATTCAGACCTCTAAGAATAAATATTGCAAAACAAAGTCAAATGATCCAGCATTTGATGAATCAAAGTACCAATGGGCTATGAAGAGAATATGAAACCACAACACATCATGCTTGAGTAGCTTAAAAGAAAATGAGAACTATGAGAGTTGAATTGATGACATTCATAGCAAAAAAATATGAGCAGAATAGGAAAACTGTAATCTGCAAAGGCAAGTTTCCTCAAAAAAAAACAGAACCAGATCAACAATTCAAATACCCTAAACTGAAGGGAAAGCAAAGATAATAAAAGAAAGTAAACAGTAAAATAAAATAAGCTCAATACCCAAGTTAATCCTGCCGGTCTTCACAACAGTATGCATAGAGACAACCTATGGATCCAAGGATGTTCACAGAACAATGCAAGAGGAGGTAAAAGAATAACATCTTGTGAAGAAAAAAATACAAGAGAATTTTTAAAGAAAAAATAAAATACCAATTGAAAAAATTTATCACCATCAGAAAAAAAAATCAAAGAAAATCAAAGGCTATTACTTCCAAGAACATAGTAGTTAAATTTAACAATTCAATTCAGAAACAAATTCTGCAAATGTTTGGTAGAAAGACCTTCACATACAAAGGAAAGGAAATTCAAATAAAAAAGACTGTTCTTCACCCACCAGAAAACTCAGGAGGAAATGGGATAATGTATTTCTAAGAACAATGGTGCTCAGAGTGCAACCCAGGGTGATCTATCCTGCAAATCTGAGGTTAAGCTCAAATAAAAAAGGAAGGACATTCAATAATAAAGAGGTTTTTGAAAGATTCTTAGAAAGAAAACAGGAATTGAAGAGGTTATTTGCCTCTTGAAAACTTTAGATAATAGAAGTCCTGGAAGGGTGAACAAATGTAACAACAGTCAACAGCAACAGACTGACAGCAGGGAAACCAGTAAGATACTTTTTTTCTAAACAAACACAAGAAGACAGCATTGAATGAAGATGGAAGTCTAATGGAGAAGAGAAAAGTTTGAAGTATAGTGGATAGAAATTGGCAATATTTTACCTTTTTATGCCTTTTTTTCTTTTGTATTAAAAATGTGATAATATATAAAATGGGGCTAAGGAATCAGGGCGAAAGTGGTGTGTGTAATCTGCCTTTATCAAATTGAGGGATAGTAATAAAAGGAAGGTGGCCCCTAAGGTCTTGGGAAGACAGAGAAAGGATTTAAAAGGGGTGGAAAAGGCAAGAGGCTTTGCTTTGTTATTGGGAGAAGATTCCACTGATGAATGCTCTTTTGTGTAAAATGTTCTATGAAGGGGAAGAGGAGATTGTTCTGAGTGTGGTCTGTAAGATTTGGCAGTTAAAAATACTGTTTATCATACTTCAGAAGTAGGGATGGGTGATGGTGGTTGGAAATCTTGATAGCAACTGGCTCCTGGTATGTGTAGGAGAGCCTAAACTCAGGGAAAAGATTTTAAGGCAGGTGGGAAAATGAAGGCTACCAAAGGGAATATACAGATAGTGATGGGCTACCTATTCAGAGATGTGGTAGTGGTAATGATTGTGTAGTAGTGGTGAAGAATGCCTTAAAAACCAGGATTGGCTAAATGGAAAAGGAGGTTCAAAAACTCACTGAAGAAAATGATTCCTTCAAAATAAGAATGGAACAAATGGAAGCTAATAACTTGATGAGAAATCAAGAAATTATGAAACAACAAAATGAACGAAAAAAATAGAATATAATATGAAATATCTCATTGGGAAAACAACAGACATGAAAAATAAATTCAGGAGACAGAATTTTAAAATTATTTGACTACCTGAAAGTCATGATCAAAAAAAAAAAGACATCATCTTTTGGAAGATTATCAAGGAAAACTGCCTTGATATTCTAGAACCAGCAAGTAAAATAGAACTTGAAAAAATCCACCAATTGCCTCTGGAAAGAGATCCTAAAAGGAAAACCTCCAGGAATATTGTAGCCAAATTTCAGAGTTTCCAGGTCGAGAAGAAAATATGGCAAACAACCAGAAAGAAACAATTCAAGTATTGTGGAAATACAATCAGAATAACACAAGATCAAGCACCTTCTACATTAAGGGATTGGAAGGATTGGAATATGATATTTTGGAGGCCAGAGGAGTTAGGATTCAAACAAAGAATCATCTAACTAGCAAAACTGAGTATAATACTTTAGGAGAAAAATTGAATTTCAGTTGTTGAAAAGATCAGAGCCGAACAGAAAGTCTGACTTTTAAATACAAGAACCAAGGGAAGCATGAAAAGGTAAACAGGAAAGAGAAATCATAAGGGACTTGTTGAAATTGAACTGTTTACATTCCTACATGGAAGAAATGGTATTTGTAACTCATGAGACCTTGCTTAGTATTAGGGTAGATTGAGGTGATAGATAGATAGATAGATAGATAGATAGATAGATGATAGATAGATAGATAGACAGACGGATGGATGGATAGCACAGAGTGAGTTGAATTTGGTATCTAAAATAAAATTAAGGGCTGACAGAAGAAAATATTGGGAGAAGAAAAGGAAAGATAAAATGGGGTAAACCATCTCACATAAAAGAAGAAAGAAAAAGGTTTCACAGTGGAGAAGAAAGGGTAGGTGAGAGGGAATGAGTGAATCTTACTCTCATCGTATTTGGTTTAAGGAGAGAATAACATACACACTCAATTGTGTATCTTACCCTAGAGGAAAGTAAGAAAGAAGGGGATGGGGATTGATAGAAAGGAGGGCAGATTGAGAAAGGGGGTAGTCAGAAGCAAACACTTTTGAAAAGGGAGAGGGTCAAAGTTGAAAACAGAATAAGTGGGAGTTGGGATAGTATAGAGGGAAATATATTCAGTCTTTCACAATAGGATTATTGTTGAGTCCCCCAAAGATCTTTGTCTGCATGAGATCTTTCTTCTGGGCACGAAGGAATGAGGTAGGAGCAAGGATGCTATGCACTCCATTTATTTCTTTTCACACACAGTAATAAATTAAGAATTTTAGGTTTAGCATTAAAACAGTAACTTCAAAAACTTAGTTAACAATCTTACAACTTTTATAAATGATAACAAATTTGTTTTAGCTGTAACTTCTTTAACAGGCAACGGTGAAAATACCTGGTTTTCTAAATGGCAATTACAAAACATTATAAGATAAGGTTAATAGGATTGATAAAATTTTAAATAACATAACTGACTTTACACAATTTTTCCAACATCTTTTAGTTTGAACAAAATTCAGATTACAAACTGCTTTCCCTAACAACAATTCTGGATTACAGAGTAAAATAAAAATCTTAATGTTCTAACTTTTATTCAAGAAAATTTCATGGGGAGAGGAGCCAAGACGGCAGAGTAGAAAGACTCATATATGTGAGCTCCGAACCCACAGCCCATAAATTACCTATGGAAAGAACTCCCAACGGGTTCTGGAGCAAGGGAAGCCATGCAGAAAAGCAGTGGAAGAGATTTCTGTTCCAGAGAGCACTGAAAAACTGACCCCAAAGGTCCGTCGCATCCAGGATGCAGAGCAGAGCCCCTGCCCTGGCAGCGCAGCCCCAGAGCAGCAGAACTGAGTAGGCTTCAGGGATGGAAACTCCGGCAGCCACGAAGGTCCCTCCACCCACAGGGGCTACAGGTCAGTGAGACAGCCTTCTGGACTGGCCAAGAGGGGAGGGGATGTCTCTGTGGCTCAGGGGCCCTCAGGAGGAAGCGGCGGGGGAGGCAGCAGACAGGGGCTCCTAGAGCAGATGGGAGCTCAGGGCCATTACTGAAGATCTCTGCATAAACCCCCTGAGGGAACTGAGCCTGACAGGTGGCCCTGCCCCCGTCTGAGCAGCAGTACTTAATCTCTCACTGAATAGCAGCCCCTCCTGCGGCTGAAAGCCCTGAGGCTGGGGAGCAACATTTGAATGTCAGACCCCAAGCACTAGCTGGGTGGATCTAGGCAAGGATGAAGAGGAATCTCAGAAGTCAAGTAACTGGCTGGGAAAATGCCCAGAAAAGGGAAAAAAATAAGACCATAGAAGGTTACTTTCTTGGTGCACAGATGTTTCCTCCTTTCCTTTCTGATGAGGAAGAACAATGCTTACCATCAGGGAAAGACATAGAAGTCAAGGCCTCTGTATCCCAAACATCCAAAAGAGATATCCAATGGGCTCAGGCCATGGAAGAGCTCAAAAAGGATTTTGAAAATCAAGTTAGAGAGGTGAAGGAAAAACTGGGAAGAGAAATGAGAGAGATGCAAGAAAAGCATGAAAAACGGGTCAATACCTTGCCAAAGGAGACCCAAAAAAATGTTGAAGAAAATAGCACCTTGAAAAATAAGCTCACTCAATTGGCAAAAGAGGTTCAAAAAGCCAATGAGGAGAAGAATGGTTTCAAAAGCACAATTAGCCAAATGGAAAAAGAGGTTCAAAAGCTCACTGAAGAGAATAGTTCTCTCAAAATTACAATGGAACAGATGGAGGCTAATGACTTTCTGAGAAACCAAGAAATCACAAAACAAAACCAAAAGAATGAAAAAATGGAAGAGAATGTGAAATATCTCATTGGAAAAACAACTGACCAGGAAAATAGATCCAGGAGAGACAATTTAAAATTATGGGACTACCTGAAAGCCATGATCAAAAAAAGAGCCTAGACATCATCTTTCATGAAATTATCAAGGAAAACTGCCCTGAGGTTCTAGAACCAGAAGGCAAAACATGTATTGAAGGAATCCATCAACCACCACCTGAAAGAGATCCAAAAAGAGAAACTCCTAGGAACATTGTGGCCAAATTCCAGAATTTCCAGGTCAAGGAGAAAGTATTGCAAGCAGCTAGAAAGAAACAATTCCAGTACTGTGGAAATACAATCAGGATAACTCAAGGTCTAGCAGCTTCTACATGAAGGGATCGAAGGGCGTGGAACAGGATATTCCAGAAGTCAAAGGAACTAGGGCTCAAACCAAGAATCACTTACCCAGCAAAACTGAGTATAATACTTCAGCAGAAAAAAATGGTCTTTCAATGAAATAGAGGACTTCCAAGCATTCTTGATGAAAAGACCAGAGCTGAAAAGAAAATTTGACTTTCAAACACAAGAATGAGAAGAAGCATGAAAAAATAAACAGAAAAGAGAAGTCATAAGGGACTTACCAAAGTTGAACTGTTTACATTCCTACATGGAAAGACAATATTTGTAACTCTTGAAACTTTTCAGTATCTGGGTAGTTGGTGGGATTACACACATACATACATACACACACACATGCACACACATGCACATATGCGCACACACACATACACACATGCACGCACAGACAGAGAGCACAGAGAGAATTGAATAGGATGGGATCATATCTTAAAAAAATTAAGGTAAATGTGTAAGAGAAATGTATTGGGAGGAGAGGGGTGAAATGGAATGGGACAAATTATCTCTCACAGAAGAGGCAAGCAGGAGACTTTTTAGTGGAGGGGAAAAGAGGAGAGCTGAGGAAAAAAACATGAAGTTTACTCTCATCACATTCGACTAAAGGAAGGAATAAAATGTACACTCTTTTTGGTATGAAAACTTATCTTACCATACAGGAAAGTGGGGGAGAAGGAGATAAGCAGGGTGGGGTGATGATGGAAGGGAGGGCAATGGGAGAAGGGAACAATTTGAAATCAACACTCTTGGGGAGGGACAGGATCAAAAGAGAGAATAGACGCAATGGGGGGCAGGATAGGATGGAGGAAAATATAGTTAGTCTTACACAATATGACTATTATCGAAGTCATTTGCAAAACTACACAGATATGGCCTATATTGGATTGCCTGCCTTCCCAAAGGGAATGGGTGGGGAGGGAGAGATGGGGAGATGTTGGAACTCAAAGTTTTAGGAACAACTGTTGAGTATTGTTCTTGCTACTAGGAAATAAGAAATATACGTAATGGGGAATAGAAAGTTATGTGTCCCTACAGGACAAAAGAGAAGATGGGGACAAGGGAAGGGAGGGATGATAGAAGAGAGGGCAGATTGGTGATAGGGGAAATTAGAATGTTTGGTGTATTGGGGTGGGGGAGTGGACAAATGGGGAGAAAATTTTGAATCCAAAATTTTGTGAGAATGAATGTAAAAAAAAAAAAAGTTAAATAAATAAATTTATATATCCAGGAAAAAAAAAAGAAAATTTCACATCTATGTCCACTCCTTAAAAATATTTTTGAAAGAAAACACTATGAAACTGCAAGTAGAAATGAGGGAGACTCTGGAACAAAGTCTAGTGTTGCCTAGTCCCCTCCTTTCCACTTGGGATTTCAAAGCTTTATGTCTGATGTGTCCATTTTCATGTTTAGATTTATGCATTTTCCCAATTTGCCTTCGTGTCAAATAATTCAACAAATTCTGACATGTCTTAAACATCCAATTAGAAGTGACATGTTTCACTTAAAATATGACCAGAACAACTACCTTTTAGTTGTATCTCATTACACAAAACTTTTCTCTTTTGGGAGAGGCATGAGATAATTAAAATTCTAGTCAATCAGTCTTTCTGATATGAGGGGAAAAATTTCCCCAATTTCTTCTTGTCTTTCTCTCCACCTTCACAACCTGTCCAGGGTTGGAAGGAATAAAGAGAGAGAGAATTTTACCAACAACTTTCCAAAAATTTTCAAAACTTTTATGCTTTCCTTAAACTTCATACCCGTTATTCTCCTAGTGGGCTTTAATTAAAGCCCCTTTAAAACTTATATGACTTACCCCTGCGGAATTGTTCCAAAAAACCGGTTTGCCCCAGGTGCTTCCTGCTGCTTTTGGTCATCTTGAAAGTGAAACTGTGGGTGTCAGCCATTCCTCACTGCTCCATCCGGATGCATGCTTCCCTGAGCTGTCTGCTCCTCTTACTCTGCAACCGAGTGTCTTTTAGAGGAGCCCCACATTGGGTGCCAAAATGTTGAGTCCCCCAAAGATCTATGCCTGCATGAGATCTTTCTTCCAGGTGCGAATGAATGAGGCAGGAGCAAGGATGGTATGCACTCCATTTATTCTCAGCTAGCTCAGAGTATATATAGGCATTCTACTTCCATGCATGCAAGAAGTTCGTATACACTGTGTGCTGATCTCAGGTGCTTGGCTGTTCCTGCTCTTGCTCAACACAATTCCTGAAGGTCGGTTATTGCTTAAGGGTGGTCCATTACGTTAAATCATGCAAGACATGACATCTCAAGAGATTTCTCCTGAGGACACCATGACCCCAATAAGCCAAGAGTTCCAAACCCCTTACAAACTATTATGGCTGTGTTTTGTATAACCTTTATTGAATTGCTTGTACATATATATTGAATTGCTTACCTTCTCAGTGAGGGTGGGTGGGGAAGGAAGAAGGGGGAGAATTTGTAACTCAAAGTTTCCAAAACAAATGTTGAAAATTGTTTTCACATGTAACTAGGAAATAAATATATAGGCAATGGGGTATAGAGATCTATCTTGCCTAACAAGAAAGCAAGGGGAGGCATGATGCAACAGAGCACATGCAGGGTGGCAGAAGTTCTGGGTTGCAGGAGAAGATAGTGGTCTCCACAGGAGTTAAAGTTCCACATAATTTTCACTTGTTAGAAGAACTTGAAGAAGGCCAAAAAGGAGCAGGTGATAGTACAGTTAGCTGGGTACTTGAACATAATGAAACTATGACAATTACAAGGTGAACAGTCATGATTACTGAGCCCCAAGGACAAACTATGAAAACAGAATATACAGTCTGAAAGCAGAGTGTGGATCTAAATACCAAAAGGACCTTCAACAATTAGATTTGTAACAAAAATTAATATGAATGGGATTAATCATTCCAATGGAATGGTGGATGCATGATGCATAGCAGTGTTAGCAAAATGGCAAAATTGCTATAGCATTAAAGTTGTACTTCAAGAGCTAAGGTGTCTAATGATATCCAAAGAAAACATGAAGCTTCCACAACATCCAGAAGAACAAATGTACACAACTAATTTTGACAATCTCAAACTTATCTAAACCAACAACCTTCTACTCATGTTAATGTCTTGATTAAATCTCACCATGCAGAACTCACAAATTAAAAGAATTCCACCTGTTATACATGACCTAGACATTTGTAAGAATATATTTAATATATGTACACCCATTATGTTTTCAGGAACAATGGGAATAAAAATGTAGCACCATTTTTTTCCTCTTATCAAGGCATTATCATTGAAGTATAAACCCAGAATACTCCAAATGCAATTCAGATTTTACAAGATGAAAGCATGACAGGAAGTGTCAGATTGCTGTGGAGTAATGTATGTTGCAGACGTCAAATTTCTTGAGCAGGAAAATTATAAATGGCATGCTCAATCCATATTTTTAGTGAAAGAGATGCAATTTAAATTGTTTAAAGTAGCAGGTACAATAAATACTGTTGCTAATTTTGCTTCATTTTTGAAGAGATGTGGGTACTGACTACTAGTAGCAACAAAGAATATCTTCAGGATTGTTTTGATACCTGTATTTATAAAAAGAAGGGAGAGACTGAGGGAGGGAAATGGATTTCTGTTTAAAGCAGCTCCTGTGTGTTACATGTAACATACATAGTAAATACTTGTTTACCATCTTTGTTCTGATAAACTATGAATTTAAGTTTTAAGTGAAAAAAACAAAGGAAATAGGTGCATGGATATGTGATTCTGAGATTAAAGTTAGTCTTAGAATGGAAATAAAATGTGGAAAGTATCCTCAAAAACAAAAAAGAAAGAAAGAAAGGGTAAAGGGGATAGAATGGGAATAGAACTCAAAACCTTGTGGAAATGAATGTTGAATACTAAAAATAAATTAATTAATTAAAAACAAAGAATGGGAAAAAAGAAATGAAGAGCAGATTAATTAAAAAAAAAAAAAAAACCTGACGTAGCAACATTGTGTGATGAACAACTTTGATAGTCTTAACTTCTCTGAGCAGTACAATGATCTGAGACCGTTCCAAAAGACTCATGATGGACAGTGCTATCACATTCAGAGAAAATCTATGAGGTCTGACTGTAGATGAAAGCATACTGTTTTCTTCGGGTTTTTTCTTTCTCATGTTTTTCCCCCTTTGGGTCTGATTCTTCTTTCACAACATGACAATTGTGGCAATATGTTTAATATGATTGCACATGTATATCCTATATCAGATTGTTTATTTTCTTGGGGAGAGAGGAGGAAAACAAGGGAGGGAAATTTTTTTGAACTTAAAATCTTATAAAAGTAAATACTGGAAAATACCAAAGGGGAGAAAAAGAAAAGACTCCTGGTCTTGATAGATTCATAGAATTCTGTCAAATTTTTAAAGAACAGCTTGTATCCATACTTCACAATTATTCTCAACAACTGAGAAAGAAACTACTGTCAGAACCCTTACAGGAGAAAAAAACAGTCTTACCTAAACAAGGTAAAGATAAACACAGAAGAAAAATTATGTCAATATGATTAATAAATAATGATGCAAAACATTTTTATCTAAACATCATTGATTATGACTAAAAAGATTCATACCAGGATTGCAGTGATAATGGTTCAACATTAGGAAGACAATTTAGAAAATTTGTCATACTAAAAATCAAAATATCAAAACTACCTGATATCTCAATAAATGAAGAAAAAGCCTTTTGCGAAACACACCACTTTTTTATTCCAAAACATTTAACAAGTAAAAACATAGAAGTACTTTTTTAACATCCTAAAGTATCTAAAACTGAAAACATCATGTGCAATTGCATCTTTTTTCCCCAACATTGCAGTGAAGCAAGAATGCCCTCTCTCCCTATATTTTATTTGATTTAGTCCTTGAAACTGTGATAGTAATAAGATAAGATAAAGAAATTATAGGCATAAGGATAGGTACAGAGGAGATAAAATTACTCTTATTGCTGATCAGCATGATAGTATACTTGTAATATTCCAGAAAACCAGCAAAGATTCTAAATGAGACAATAGCTCCAGTGAAGTTGCAGGCTAAATAATAAACCTTTACAAGTCAACAATCCCTCCTTAAGTGACTATCAAGGATAAAGGTCACACCATTCCATTTCCTTGATCTTATAGATATACTCTATATATCTAGGACTGGATTTTTAATTTGACATAATCATACTATCTCTGAGTCGTAGAGGACATAAGAATTACCTAGTACAAAGTCTGCCTGAATAGATATCTTCTCCCACAAATGAGGCAGAGTAGTGTATCAGAAAGAATACCTCATTTTGAAGTCAGGGGGATCTTATTTTAAATTCCAGAGCTGCCACTTACTACCTCTTTCCATTTGGAAATGTACCTTAATCTTTCTGGGTCTCTCTTTCCTCATAAAGAAAATCAAGGAGTTGATCTACATGACTTCTAACCTCCTTTCCTATCTAAATCCAAATAATTTATTTGTTATCTATTATGTGCCAGGTACTATGCTAAGTGCTGGAAATGCAAAAAGATAAAAAAGGTTGATTCCATTAAGGAGTTCAAAATCTAACTGGGATTTTACAGTCCCTCATTGAAGTGTCATTGTTTCTTAGGAAATCCAATTCATTTTTGGACAGCTTTAATCATTAGAAAGTTTTTCATTACAGTGATGAATATATTCTATTATATTGGTTTCAGGAAAGTTTTCATACTCCTCATGTTTATTTAGTATTTCTGCAGTTTATAAATTATCTGCTTAAGGCCTGCCAATATAAGTATAATCACTGCTAGATTTACTGAAAGAACCTAATTTTTTTTAACTAAAAAAAACTCTCAAGAAACTAACCTTGCCAAGAACAATTAAAAACCTAAAATTTACCTAGTATAATGCAATTCTTTCTTAAACAATAACAAAACCAAAAACAAAGAATACAGATACCTCTAAATTCTGAAAGAAAATGGAGAGTGTGAATGACTCAGTACAGGCCATCACCATTACTATAAGACAACTCAAAATTCATGATACAGACATGAATCAATAAATAGTGTATTAGTACACAAAGAAGATCAAATCATTTTGCCAGTTTGGTTGGATGCTAAAAAGTATTCCCGTTGAAAACATGGAGCGCTTGTCTCAAGGTAGCAAATTTCTGTCCCATTAAAAATCTTCACATGAAATTTTGATAACCATTTTCTCAGGATGCAGAAGAAACATTACCTGAGGAACAGGTTGGACTGTATGTCCTGAGCGCTCTCTTTGAATTCTTTTTCTAAGAATTCTTGCTCTCCTTCAAGGCTCAGCTTAGGTGTCAATTTCTACATGGTCTATCTTGTCTCATTTTCCTCATGTCATTGTTTCTCCTTCCTGTTCACTTCTTCCGTTGTTTTGCATTTACTTGGATAGTTTTTTTATGTGTATCCATATGTACATGTATGGATATGTACACCCTCTTCCCCAGATTTCAAGCTCTATGACATCGATTATTTTTACTTTTGACTTTGCCATTTTAGTTACCGAGCACAGAATTTTGCACATCCAAGGACTTAATGTGTTTGTGGATTTATTAAGTGACTGAAACACAGAGATTCTTTAGTTCTATGATTTTTTTCTTTATGTTACATAAATTCATTTGCTTTTACTCTTTGGGAAAAATCTTGATTATGTATGTGTGTGTGTGTGTGTGTGGGTGTGTGTGTGTGTAACATCATACTGATGCCTTTTGCTTTTACACCATAGACACCACTTGATTTCCACCTACATGCTGAAACCATACCTACAACAAGGAAAATAGCCGTAATAACTACCACTTATATAGTGCTTTAAGGTTTATAAAGCACTCTACAAATATTAACTCATTTTATCGTCACAGAAATCCCGAGAGGTAGGTGCTATCGTTGTTCCCATTTTATAGAGGAGGAAACTGTGCCAGGCAAAGGTTAAGTGAGTTACATGTCAACACAGCTAGTAAGTATTACTCAGGCTGGATGTGAACTTGGATCTTCCTAACTAGACATCAGTTCTCTATATGTAGGCTGTACCACTGAGCTGCCTCTAACCAGTCAATCAGTCAGCTAACGAGCATTTATTAAGTGCCTGCCAAGTATCAGAAATTAATTTTGGTATATATATATGTGTGTGTGTGTGTATACACACATATGGACACATATAATATACATGTATATGTACACATTTACAAAGAGATTGAAACAATTTGTACTCGGAAGGAGTTTACATTCTAATGTAGAAGAAAACAAATACACATATAAGCCCATGTATAATATACATTTAAAAAAAATAAGTTAAATGCAAGGAAGTTTTGGAGAGAAGATAGTAGCTAAAGGAATCAGGAAAGGCTTTAGAGAAAGTGTGCTTAAGCTGTGGTTGGAAAGAAGAAACGAATTCTATGAGATGGGAATAAGAAGGGAATGCATTCCAACCACGGGAGGTAACTGATATTAAAAAAATTGAAATATAGGAGGTACAGTATGAAAGGTTAACCAACAAAGGAGATCAAGTGGAAGTTAGACAAGCAAGCAGGAGGAGAATGAAAAAAGTGGTCTCACATACAAAAAGAAAAAGGAAAAAAAAAAGAGGAAAGATAGCATCTAGGAAAACAGGGTACTAAACAGTACCAAATGAAGCAAGGAAAGAGAATTAGGAAACACCAGTCTTTGAATGTCAATGAAAAGGTTGAAGGTACTTCAACAGTTTCAGGTAAATGATGAGCTAGATAACAGGGATGGTTGAAAAGTGAGAAGTGAAAATGTAAAGGCAATGAGTGAAAACAGTTTTTTCCCCCTAGGATCTTTACTGAGAAGAAAAGGAGAGATAAAGGATCATAGTTTTAGGGTATGAGAGGGTATAATGAAGGGTTTTGTTTTTTTTTTTATGGATGGGGGAGATGGGCATTTTTGAAGACTATAGAAAAAAACTATCTGAAAAGGAGAAGATAAAGATTCTAGAGAGGGTGTGGCTGAATTTACAATCTGTTAGAAAAGAATAGGGGTGGGGAACAGGATGGAAAGCATTATTAAAAAGGTACCCTTGGCTAGAAGGACTACATTTTGAAGGAAATAAGAAAGGAGGGGAAAATATCGATGGACTTTGAGATGAAACAAAAAGGAAAATTAATGTCCAATGATTTCATTTTTGCTAATACTTTATTATGTGTTTTTATTTAGTATCTTATTTTAAGAGGAGAGGTCATTAACTGAGGGAAGGGAAAGGTAGAGGAAAGGGGAAAATTTAAGAGACTGGAACAGAGGAAAAAAGTTTGGAATAGCTTGTTGTGGAGTGAGATAAATAAGGACGCAATCAAGTAGAATAAAAGGATTACCTTCCTGTAGAGAGAGTCCAGTTGAAGTTGCATATCATGAATTTATGATATTCAGTACAGTTGTATGGTTTTCTTCAGCTCCATTCAGAAGCATATTGTGCAGGACTGACAGATGGAAGGGGTAATATGAGGCTGAAAATGAGATAAAGACTGATAAAACAAAAAGAGAGGAATTAGAGAAAAGAAGGACAGTGTTGAATTAAGTTGCCTGACTACAGAGTTGAGACTGGAATGAAAGGAAAGTGAAGTCAGAACTGGGTCAGTGCTCTGAGAAAATATTGAGGGCTAGAGATATTGGAGGTCACAATGATCAGGAAAATTGGGTTAAGAGGAGAGAAACATACATAAATATTAAATTGCAAAAGGTCATGGGCTTATAAATATCAGTTTTTAACAATGATGCAGTGACACACACATTTGAGAAATATATGCAAAATTCTGCCCTTGTACCCTCTTAACCTCTCTCCTCTGAGAAGGCACATATTTCTTAATCTGTCTTCTAGCACTATGACTGCTTTTCTTTCTATTATTAATGTCACTGTGTATATTGTTGCCCTGATTTTGCTTACTTTACTCTGTATATCTTTGTATATATTTCCATATTGTTGCTGTTGTTTTACTTCCAAATTCCTCATTGTCATCATTTACTAATACATAATTTTACATTACATTCTAATAGCATTTATAATTAGTTTTTTGTCCCATTCCTTCATATATATATATGCACATGTGTGTATGTATATGTACATATGTATGTATGTGCATACATATGTGTGTATACATATATGTATGTGTGTATTGCATAATTACACATCTGCATTTATATTAAATATATAATATATACAGACACACTCTATTACTTACATGTACATACATGTGTATGCACATACATGTTGTGTGTATGGATATACACATGTATGCATGTTGCTTTGTGATCTTGATCTCCTTATGGCATATGCCCAGGAGTGGAAAATTAAGACTTTAAAAATAATTTCAAACCAATATATTGAGTGGTTTGGATGAGTTCACACCATTCCTTAAAGTATATTAGAATACATGATTATATTTTCCACTGGATCCTTTTCTATCATATCTCCAGCTTTTCAAGAGTTGTGTCCTTTTGGTTTTAAGTGATGTTATATGGATGGAATTACACAAGATTTCCCAGACTCATTCTTATACTTACTGCATGAAAGGGAAATAAATATAATTTATATTCAAATTTTCTTTATATGGACACTTTGAAAAGCCATTCTGTTACAACTTCAAATTTAACATGACTACACGTAATTCATTAGGCATAGACTTATATTGTAACTGACTTTTTATTCTTCAGGGAAGTGTTGTTTTAGAAAGTACCTTCAGTGTTCAATTTTACCGAATTCATTGCGAGCCAGAACTTGAATAAAGTAAAATAGGCAATGGAGAAGTTAGGCAGCATTCATAGAAAAATGTTAGGACTTCATTCATACCTAAAAGTATTCTTATCTTTATGTCTATATTCTCTTAACCAGTAATACTTTAAAGTCATCTCATACCATAGACTTTCCTATCAATATAATATGTAATCAATGAGGTAGTTTACTCATAAATAAGCAGCCAGTGACCCAAGGTTCCGAATCACATTTAACTTTATGAAGTTTCTCCAAAAAAATAGCAAAAACTACCACACACTTTTCTGTAGGAACCTCAGAAGACAGATATTTTTTAAAACTCTACAATTATACAAAAATGGTTTGAAAGATTCTAATTCTCTGGAAAGACAATATGTGTGTATGTGTGCGTGCACACACATGTGCACGCACACATACATCCACACATACATACATACATATAAAGTATAAAACAACTTTTATTACCCCACTGACAAAATGCAAAATACTTTAAATACTCACCCATGAATAACTGATAAAGTCTTCTCAATCCCCAGTAAACCTATCTTTCCTCCAGGTACCTATATATTTGTTCACACTCATAGCATCTGCCCTTTGAAAGGGAATTAATTTAGGGAGGAGCCAAGATGGTGGAGTAGAAAGACTCACATATGCTAGCTCTGAATCCACAGCCCATAAATTTCCTATAAAAAGAACTCCCCACAAATACTGGAGCAGTGGAACCCACGCAGAAACACAGTGGAAGAGATTTCCGTTCCAGAGAGCCCTGGAAAGCCATCCCCAGGGGTACATTACACTCTGGACAGTGGACACCACCCCTGTGATGCACCGGCCTCGTGGCCCCAGAGAAACTGATCCGAGCAGGCTTCAGGGACGGAATCTCCGGTGGCCCCCAAGGTCCCTCCGCCCACAGGCCCTACAGGTCAGTGAGAGAGATGTCTGGGCTGGCAGAGAGGGGTGTCTCTGTGACTTGGGCCCCCTTGGGAGGTGACGGTGGAGGTGGCAGCAGAGGCAGATGCAGCCTGGGACTCCCTGAGCAGGCATTGCCAAAGGTCTCTGCATAAACCCCCTAAGGGAACCAAACCTGGGAGGCAGCCCTGCCCCTACCCAAGCACCAGAACTTAAGATCACATTGAATAACAGCCCCACCCACCCCTGAAAACCCCGAGGCTGGGGAGCAGCATTTGAATCTCAGACCCCAAGCACTAGCTAGGCAGATCTAGGTGGGGGTGGACAGGAATCTCAGAAGTCAGGTAACTGGCTGGGAAAATGCCCAGAAAAGGGAAGAAAAATAAGACTATAGAAAGCTACCTTCTTGGGGGACAGATGTTCCCACCTTTCATTTCTGATGACGAGGAACAATTCTTACCATCAGGGAAAGACATAGAGGTCGGGGCCTCTGTATTCCAGACATCCAAGGTGGATGACTGGTGGGCTCAGGCCATGGAAGAGCTCAAAAAGGATTTTGAAAATCAAGTTAGACAGGTGCAGGAAAAACTGGGAAGAGAAATGAGAGAGATGCAAGAAAAGCATGAAAAACGGGTCAATACCTTGCTAAAGGAGACCCAAAAAAATGCTGAAGAAAATAACACCTTGAAAAATAGGCTCACTCAATTGACAAAAGAGGTTCAAAAAGCCAATGAGGAGAAGAATGCTTTCAAAAGCAGAATTAGCCAAATGGAAAAAGAGGTTCAAAAGCTCACTGAAGAAAAGAGTTCTTTCAAAATTAGAATGGAAGAGATGGAGTCTAATGACTTTCTGAGAAACCAAGAACTCATAAAAAAAAAAAAGAATGAAAAAATGGAAGAGAATGTGAAGTATCTCATTGGAAAAACAACTGACCTGGAAAATAGATCCAGGAGAGACAACTTAAAAATTATGGGACTACTTGAAAACCATGATCAAAAAAAGAGCTTAGAAATCATCTTTGATGAAATTATCAAGGAAAACTGCCCTGATATTCTAGAACCAGAGGGCAAAATAAGTATTGAAGGAATCCGTTAATCACCACCTGAAAGAGATCCAAAAAGAGAAACTCCTAGGAACATTGTGGCCAAATTCCAGAATTCCCAGGTCAAGGAGAAAATATTGCAAGCAGCTAGAAAGAAACAATTCCAGTATTGTAGAAATACAATCAGGATAACACAGTTTCTTCATTAAGGGATCAAAGGGCGTGGAATAGGATATTCCAGAAGTCAAAGGAACTAGGACTCAAACCAAGAATCACCTACCCAGAAAAACTGAGTATAATACTTCAGGGGAAAATATGGTCTTTCAATGAAACAGAGGACTTTCAAGCATTCCTGATTAAAAGACCAGAGCTGAAAAGAAAATTTGACTTTCAAACACAAGAATGAGTAGAAGCATGAAAAAGTAAACAGCAAAGAGAAGTCATAAGGAACTTACCAAAGGTGAACTGTTTACATTCCTACATGGAAAGACAATATTTGTAACTCTTAAAACTTTTCAGTGTCTGGGTAGTTGGTGGGACCACATACACACACACATATGCACACACGCACATGTACATGCGTGCGTGCACACACACATACACACATGTACACACATATAGAGACAGAGAGCACAGAGTGAATTGAATAGGATGGGACCATATCTTAAAAGAAATTAAGATAAACAGAAAAAGAGAAATGTAGTGGGAGGAGAGAGGGTGAAATGCAATGGGGAAAATTATCTCTCATTCAAGAGGCAAGCAGGAGAATTTTTAGTGGAGGGAAAAAAGGGAGAGCTGAGAAAAAAACATGAAGTTTACCCTCACCACATTCCACTAAAGGAAGGAGTAAAATGCACACTCATTTTGGTATGAAAACCTATCTTACAATACAGGAAAGTGGGGGAGAAGGAGATAAGCAGGGATGGAGGGATGATGGAAGGGAAGGCAATGGGAGGAGGGAGCAATTTGAAGTCAACACTCGGGGAAGGACAGGATCAAAAGAGAGAATAGAAACAATGAGGGGCAGGATAGGATGGAGGGAAATACAGTTAGTCTTACACAACACAACTATTATCAAAGTCATTTGCAGAAGTACACAGATATGGCCTATATTGAATTGCCTGACTTTCCAAAGGGAATGGATGGGGTGGGAGGGATGGGGAGAAGTTGGAACTCAAAGTTTTAGGAACAACTCTTTAGTATTGTTCTTGCTACTAGGAAATAAGAAATACAGCTAATGGGGAATAGAAAGTTATCTGGCCCTACAGGACAAAAGAGAAGATGGGAAGAAGGGAAGGGAGGGATGATAGAAGAGAGGGCAGATTGGTGATAGGGAAAATTAGAATGCTAGGTGTATTGGGTGGGGGGAGGGGATAAATGGGGAGAAAATTTGGAACCTAAAATTTTGTGAAAATGAATGTAAAAAGTTAAATAAATAAATTTATATTTAAAAAAATAAAAAGAAAGATAAAAAAAGAAAGGGAATTAATTTAGATTGTGAAATGCAAATTTAGCAATCTGGTGAATCCCTTCTTTATCTAGGGACCCATTGAGATACCCCTCCTTATTTTATAGCCATAAAGACCAGGATTTTTACTGGTATGAAGTTGAGTCGAGGTTAGTAGAAAGGTCTTTACTTTCCATTGATATCTTCATTGTTTTAATAACCTAAAAGTGATAAAGTTTAGATATTTTATTCTTCCATTCTATATGGCTCAATGTCTTTCTCTATTTCTAACCCCAAGTAAATGTGGGCAATTCTGATAGCCCTAGTTCCCTCTTGATATTGATTCTTCCAACTTTTGTATTACTATAATTGCTTTTCACGCCTGATTCATATCCGAATCGCTGGTCATTATAGAGGATTTACATGGTAATATCTTGCTCAACGACACTTTCAGTCAACCTTTAAAACCATCACTTTCCCCCTCCTCCTTTAAGATTCATTCAATCCAAATTTATGACCCTAATTAATCGTGCCAGATGCTATTACATAGCAAACCCTAGAACATTCCCTTCCTTCTTAATGATATCAGTGATTATTTCACAGTCAATCTCCATCCCAGCTATTGCATTAATAGCAGTATGTTATAATGTCAGTATACATTCAAGTGTTCACTCAAGTAATCTAGCATCCTAGTTATTTAATATACTCAACTCCCATGGCATATTCCTTCAGTCAAGCTCAGCAACATAGATGGATAGTTCCTTCCTTCATCTTGCCATCATTCACTTTTATTTAATTTTCTTAAGAACTCTGAAATTTCCTTTATCTTATAAAATAAAACCTTTGTCTTTCTATTTTCCCCATATAATGTTTCTCCTAAACCTATTCTTCATCCTGACTATGATCTCCAGTCACTCTATCCTTCAGTGCAATTCCAGGAGCAGTCTCTTTTCTTGATCTTAGTTTTATACCAGTTCAACTCTATACTATCCACCAATCTTGAATATCTTGCTCCCTTATATTATTGTTGATTACACTTTATCAGCCCAAGTCCTGGATTATTCTTGCCACCTGCCTCCTTTGCTTCCATTCAAATACTTCTAAATAGAACTAGAAGAAATCTTAGAATTGTGCTGAGTGGGTCCACTCTAATCTAGGTATTTACTACAGCAAAGTAATCTTACTATTCCTCCTTAACTGATTCCTTCTGCCACTTTCACCAATTCCTCCAAAACTTTTCTTTCTTCAAGTCTCCCATGACACTCTCTCTGTCTGCTGAGTACCTTACCTCATACTTTACTGAAAAAAAAGAGCCTTCTTTTCTCTCTTCATGCATATCTCATATTCCTCAGTCACCACTCCCATCACTCTTCACACTTCTTCAGATTCTCCCTAATCCTCTCTCTCTTCCTAACGACTAACTCCTTCATATTGCCACAAATAAGCCCAAGTTTTGTTATTCATAAAATACAAAGCAAACAAAAAGAACTAGATCTATAGCAAACCACTACAAGTCTGAAATGGAATAAGCCTTTCTTCTAGAGGAGCACATTTAACATCTCCAATTAGATAATAATCATGTCCTCAAAGTGGTAAGTTTGATAATTGAATGATCTGTGATCAAGCCCCAAGTTTGGAGACTGAAAATGAAAAATCAACTGGAGATTAGGAGTCTTATTCTTGACACAGAAAAGGTCTTTCTCTTTTGGATGACTCCAAGAGCTGCCCTGCTAACAATCACAAATGTTAATGAGAAATAAGATCAGTGAGATGCAATCTGTTAAAGGAATGAAAGGATACAATTAGGAATATGCCTTCAGAAGTTAAGTGAAGGACCAGGGGACCTCCATTTCCTCCATATCTAGTTTATTTTTTCCCCTTTAGTTCTCAAGCTACCTGAGCCAATGTCCATCACTAAAAATACACACACACACACACACACACACACACACACACACTCACACATGTTTATACCTTACAAGCAACCCCTTTAGCTTTCATTGCCCAAATTTTCCTTTCTTAGAGACTTGGGTTCAAGTGAGGGGACTGCAATTGTCATGCTGTTATTATGTATGTGGGGTTGGAGGACCACCAAGCTCTGTTATCTCCCCCTTCTCTTCAGTCTTTTCTATTCTTTGTCTCAAGGTAGCTTTAAAACTTCTGTCCTTGTTTCAATATTATTCTAGTGAGTTCATGTGAACTTAGCATGCTTTTAAAAAATCAGACCAGTTCTATTGGTAGTTGTTTTATTTATATTTTTTCTGGGAAAATATTCCAACTTTTACCACAGCAAACTCCTAATCACAAGGCCATGGACTGATAAGGGGAGAAGAGGTTGCAGTCTGGGCCACCATGATTGACTCCCCAAGAAACTTTTTCCCACTTAGTCACTGTGAATCTACCCTGCAATAACTATCAGATGTAAGGGCAAAAACCTGAGCTCCTATCTTTACTTTATTCACATGTATATATACATATATATATGTATATGTGTGTGTATGTGTGGATATATATATATATGAAACTGAAATTATAGCCAGAAAGTTATTTTTCTAGAAAATATTTATAGAAATATCTGTCAAGGGACTGTTTTGATGACAGAAAATTGCTCCAGATCAATGAGAACTTGCAACACAGAGGAAGAGATGGAAACATAACCATAAACACATAATTAAAATTATACCTATGTATATGCATGTATGCATGAATACATACATACATATATATGTATGTATGTGTGTGTGTGTGTGTATATATATATATATATATATATATATATATATATATATATATATATATATATATATATATATATATATATATATATATATATAAAAGTGAACAAACTCAGTGGGTTGTTCCTCCAAATGAATGTAATAATCTCAACAACTGTCATGCTTCATCCATTTCACAGAGTCATAGAAATCGGACATTTTCTGTTACATAAGAAGCAATCTAGGTGAACTTTATGTGACTCTTGTACAACATTGTAAGCAAATAGTCATCCCATCTAAGGTTGAAAGTGTGAGACACATTTGCGCATGATTGTATGAAGGAATTTAAGAAAAGAGGGAAGAGGGAAGCTAACAACAACCTTCCCTCCCCCACCAAAAAAAATCTGCAAAAAAGACAGACAAAAGTTTCACTGAAGTATTTTTTTAAATGAAGGAAGGCGGGTTCAGGGGAGAATTTAGAAGGAAACACTGACAAGGAGAACTATTTTCTTTTCTTTTTTTAAATTAATTTATTTAAGTTTTCAAAATTCATTTCCACAAAATTTTGGATTCCAAATTTTCTCCCCATTTCTCCCCTCCCACCACCGCAAAATGCCAAGCATTCTAATTACCCCTATCACCAATCTGCCTTCCCTTCTAAGATCCCTCCCTTCCCTTATCCCCATCTTCTCTTTTGTCCTGTAGAGCAAGATAATTTTCTATACCACATTACCCGTATATCTTATTTCCTAGTTGCAAGAACAATACTCAACAGTTGTTCCTAAAACTTTGAATTCCAACTTCTCCCCATCCCTCCCTCCCCACCCATCCACTTTGGGAAGGCAAGCAATTCAATAGAGGCCATATCTGTGAAGTTTTACAAATTACTTCCATAATAGTCGTGTTGTGTAAGACTGTATTTCCCTCCATCCTATCCTGCCCCGTATTTCTTCTATTCTCTCTTTTGACCCTGTCCCTCCTCAAGAGTATTGACTTCTAATTGTTCCTTCCTCCCATTGCCCTCCCTTTCATCATCCCCCCAATACTGCTAATCTGCTTCTCCTCCACTTTCCTGTATTGTAAGATAAGTTTTCATACAAAATGAGTGTGCATTTATTCCTTCCTTTGGTCGAATGTGATGAGAGTAAGCTTCATGTTTTTTCTCTCACCTCCCCACATTTTCCCTCCACTGAAAAGATATTTACTTGCCTCTTTTATGACAGATAATTTGCCCCATTCCATTTCTCCCTCTCTCCTCCCAATATATTGCTCTCGGAACGCTTAACTTCATTTTTTTAAGATATGATCCCATCCCATTCAACTCACCCTGGGCTGTCTGTGTGTGTGTGTGTGAGTGTGTGTGTGTGTGTGTGAGTGTGTGTGTGTGTATGTGTGTGTAATCCCACCAACTACCCAGATACTGAAAAAAGTTTCAAGAGTTACAAATATTGCCTTTCCGTGTAGGAATGCAAATAGTTCAACTTTAGTAAGTGACTTATGATTTCTCTTTGTTGTTTCCTTTTTCATGCTTCTCTTGATCTTTGTGTTTGAAAGTCAAATTTTCTTTTCAGCTCTGGTATTTTCATCAAGAATGCTTGAAAATCCTCTATTTCATTGAAAGACCATTTTTTTTCCCCTGAAGGATTATACTCAGTTTTCCTGGATAGGTGATTTTTGGTTTTCTTCCTTGTTCCTTTGACTTCTGAAATATCATATGCCACACCCTTCGATCCTTTCATGTAGAAGCTATTAGATCTTGTATTATCCTGATTGTATTTCCACAATACTTGATTGTTTATTTTCTCCTTGACCTGGAAATTCTGGAATTTGACCACAATATTTCTAGGAGTTTCTCTTTTAGGATCTCTTTCAGGAGGTGATTGATGGATTCTTTCAATATTTATTTTGCCCCCTGGTTCTAGTATATCAGGGCAGTTTTCCTTGATAATTTCATGAAAGATAATGTCTAGGCTCTTTTTTTGATCATGACTTTCAGGGAGTCCCATATTCTTTAAATTGTCTCTCCTGTATCTATTTTCTAGGTCCGTTGTTTTTCCAATGAGATATTTCACATTATCTTCCATTTTTTCATTCTTTTGGTTTTGTTTGGTGATTTCTTGGCTTCTCATAAAGTCATTAGCTTCCATCTGTTCCATTCTAATTTTTAAAGAAATATTTTCTTTCATGAGCTTTTGAACCTCCTTTTCCATTTTGCTAATTCTGCTTTTTAAAGTATTCTTCTCCTCATTGGCTTTTTGAACATCTTTTGCTAATTGTGTTAGACTATTTTTAAAGGTGTTATTTTCTTCAGCATTTTTTTAGGTCTCCTAAAGGTATTGACCCACTTTTCGTGCTTTTCTTGTATCTCTCTCATTTCTCTTCCCAGTTTTTCCTCCACCTCTCTAACTTGATTTTCAAAATCCTTTTTGAGCTCTTCCATGGACTGAGCCCATTGAATATTTATTTTGGACTTTTAGGATAGAGAAGCCTTGACTTCTGTCTTTCCCTGATGTTAAGCATTGTTCTTCCTCATCTGAAAGGATGGGAGAAGATATCTGTTCACCAAGAAAGTAACCTTCTATAGTCTTATTTTTTTTCTCTTTCTTGGGTGTTTTCCCAACCAGTTACTTGACTTTTGTGTCCTTTGTCAAGTGTAGGGTATCCTCTGGGAATCTGTAAGATCTCAGTTTCTCTATGGTGGCACAATCAAGCATGTACACTGGTCTGGGAGCAGGAAGAGATGTTTGTGCCCAGAATCTTAGCAGTTACCTCTCCACAGCCACCTGATCTCCATTTCTTCTAAGTCAGCACTGGGGGCTGATTTTCAGATAACCTGGATAGGCAGGGCTGCTGTTCAGTGTGAGATAAAGATCAGTTCACTCAGGGTCTCTACACAGGGCTGAGATAATATTCAGCTCCTCAAGTGCCCCCAGAGGTTTTTATGATCCAACAATGGATACGGGCTACTGTGGGGGCTGCCATGGAACTGCTGCCACCCACCAAATGTGGCCTCCATGGCTGCTGCCTAAGGCTGGAGCTATGGGAAGGCCCTTCTCCCTTCCCAGACAGCTGAAAAAACTTGCCACTGACCGTTAGTGCCTGTGGGTTGAGGGATCTGTGAACCCGCTGCTGACTGGGGATTCCATGAGATTCTGCCCCTGAGGTGTCCTCCTCCTAGAGCCATGCTGTGCAGCATGGCCAAGGCTGGGCTGGGCTGGTCTCTGCTCCGCATTCGGTGCAACTGACATTTCCCATGGGTCTTTCGGGTCACCCTGGGCTGGAATTCTCCTCCACTCTTTGTTTCTCCACTTCTGCTGCTCCAGAATTAGTTGAGAGTCCCTCTCTATGGGTATTTTAGGGGCTGTGTGGGGAGAGCCTGCATATGTGTTTCTACTCTACCATCTTGGCTCTGCCCTCAAAGAGAACAATTTTCAATGACCATTCTATCATGTACATTTTTACAATAAGGTATATGTAATTGAGATTCACAGTTTCATAAGTAATGATTTTAAATACTCTATTTTGTATATAAAAGTAATGTTTCAGAAATTTTTTAAGGAAAACAAAAGAAGAAAAATCACAGTGTCACAATGCAATCCATTTCACTTTTGGACAGCTCTAATCATCCAGAACATTTATTTTATCCCAAGCCCTGATTCTGTCATTGAAGTTTCTACCCATTGCTAGTGCTTTCTTCTTGGGGCCAAGAGGAGTATGCCATTTTTGACACAACTGTATTTGAAATACTTGAATGCAATTTTGCACTTATTTTTTTTTAATTTTCTTGACAAAACTCAAGTTCCTTCAACTGATTCTTGTATGACATGTTCTCCAGTTCCCTCAGCACTGTACCAAATTTGGAGTTAGAAGATTCAGGTTCAAATGCCAAGTGCCTCTTGTTACCCTCATAAACTCAAGCAAGTCAGTTATTTATTCTGGGCCTCAGATGCCTTATTTATAAGTTGAAGAATTTATAAATTTGTACTCTAAATCTATGATACTATGCTATTATTCCATATCTTGCCAATTCCATCTTATTTCTTTAAAAAGAAAAATGTTCTAGAGGTCCATGGTATTACTACTATTCACTACAATATGTCAAAGATAATAGACAATGGTTTGGCAATCACTTCTGTCAGTTTGTCAGTGTGTATTTGTGACTGTCTTATAATGTACTTCATCCATACTTAGTGACTTGAACTCATTGAGACAGGACTCTCATTCTCTCAAAAGTCTTCAGAAGTTTATTCCCTAGATAAAATGTACTAAAATACAATCTCCTCAGCCTGGCATTTAAATCTCCTTCATAATGTGACTCTTACAAATCTATTCATTCTTATCTCAAGAGGTGAGAAGTATGAAACATCTTTTCACAAACTCTCCATTTTAGATAAACTGGAAGACTGCCTTTTCAATGAAATGAACACTCCAACACCTGCCTCTGAATGTTTTCAAGCTGCTTCCTTAAGCATGATGAAAACTAGTTCAGCACCTCTTTATTCTACAATCCTCAGGGGGCACCTCCTCTAAAACCTTTATAATTAGTGACTTTTCTCTGAATTCATGTGATCATAAATGTATTTGTATACATAAATGATTGAATGAATGAAAAAGGTTTTACCAAACACAAATGTGCCAAACTCTATGCTAAATTCTGGGGATACAAGTGAAAAAGTAAAGATAACACCTGCCCTTAATGACCTTATATTCTAATAGAGGGAAATTTCGCATAAAGGGGAGTGGTAATGAAAGAGGACTGCTTTTCCTTGGCAAGTTTCAGGATGATGAGTGTTGCCATAATAGAAGAAAGAAGGGGAAAAAAGCATTTATTAAGTTTCTACTATGGGCCAGGCACTGAGTCAAATGCTTGAGAAATATTGTCTCACTTAACTCTCACAACAACCCTGGACTATTACAATATCCAGCTGCTTGGTAAGTAATAATAGTAATAATGATACTATTATCATTATTGATCTTAAAACAGTAATAATAATTAACATTTATATAGTGATCAGTATATGTCAGGCAATGTACTAAGTACTTTACAAAAATTATCTCATTTGATTCTTACAACAACTCTGGGAGGTGCTATTCTTAACCTAATTTTATTAATGAGGAAACTGATGAAAACATAGATTAAGTGATTTGCCCAGGATCATACAGCTAGTAAGTGACTAAGGTTAAATTTGAACTACAGGCCCAGTACAAAATTCATTGAACTACCTAGTTGTCTCTTTCCCCACTCCAGTCCACATTCCATTCACCTCCCAAAGTGAATTTTGTATCAGTAAACACCCCAACATACACAGGGCAGCCTGCTATCACAAGTTGTTTAATCTGCTTTCCTAAAAGGAAAAGCAACTTTTGAGGGGTTAACAATCTACTTTAATCAAGCACATACATCATTCACTTAGTTCAGGAAATCAACAGACAGCACTTCCAAACCGTCTGACAAGCAATACATATATCATAATTATCTGACCATAGTTGCTAAAGAGGGACCAACATCTGTGTTTTCAAAGCTAGGACACTTCCCAGAGTCCCATCTTCCCAGAGACACACCAAAACCAAGCAGCAAAGTAAAACCACACCCTCAGAATATTTATATCGTTTTCAGAGCCAGAGGGTATCTCAACTCTTCAGAGCCAGTTGCACTCTCTGAAACATAGTTTGAATACTTGGCAGTTCAGCTCAAGCAAGGACTTCAGTGTCTGGTACCTTATCCTACCAGGTGATCCTCAGAATTTTTTTAAAGCCATTCAGTTTCATGTCATGGCACTGGTAGATTGTCCATGTTTCACAAGCATGTAACAATGAGATCAGCACAATGGCTCTGGGGACCTTCAGTTTGGCAGTCAGTCTGATACCTCTTCTCTCCAAAACTTTTCTTCAAAGCCACCCAAACACTGAGCTAGCTCTGGTAATGCGTGCATGGACCTCATTGTCAATGTGTACATCCCTGGAAAGTGCACTACCAAGGTTAGTGAATTTATCCGCAGCATTCAAAATTTCCCCATTTGTTGTAACTAATGGTTCCACCTATGGATGATGTGGTGGTGGCTGATGGAGCACCTGTGTTTTCTTGCTTTTTTTCTTCTTTTTCTTTTGAGAAAATTTCATAGTAAAGACTCTTGGTTGATAAAGGCAAGATTCAGTCAGATGCACTAGATTGCACTAAAATAAAAACAGCAAAAGATCCTACTTTGCTTGTCCTTACAGCCCACTCTTCCAGGATTCTTGGCCTTACAATCTAAATGGCCATGGATCCTGGAACAAATAGAGACATTATACTTCTTGATTATACTAAAAACAAAAACAGCAAAAGAATCTACTTTACTTGCCATTACACTTGCTATTACAAGTTTCTAAAGCATAGGTTTGACAACATTACCTTCATACTCAGTAAACTGTGGTGGCTCTCTGTTATCTTGAGGTTCAAATATAAAATCCTCTGTCTAGCATTTCAGGTCCTTTATAGACTAGCCTTTTTCAAGTTTCTCACACTGTACATACTTAAAAGTATTCATTAATCCAGTGACACTGGCCTCCTTGCACTTCCTTGAACAAGACAGTCCATCTTTCTTCTCAGAGTAATTTCTGTGACAACATGCCTAGAATGCTCTCCCTCCTCTTCTCCAACTCCTAGCTTCCCTGAATTCCTGTAAGTACAAAATATATTCCCACCTTCTATAGAAAGCTCTTCTCTATCCCCATTAATTATAGTTCCTTCCCTCTGCTAATTATTCCTATTTTTGCTGTATATAATTTGTACATATTTTTTGCTTCTCATCTCTCCCTTTAAATTGTAAGTTCTTTGAGGGAACTATTTTTTAACCTTTCTTTAAATCCACAGTGCTTAACATAGTGCCTGACACATAGTAAGTACTTAATAAATTCTTATTGACCAACTAAGAAAGGTAGGTTCTATTGGCACCCTCATTTTACATTTTAGGAAACTGAGGCAGATAGAGGTTAAATGACTTTCCCAAAGGAACATAGCTAATGTCTACGGTAAGATTTCAACTAAATAAAGAGAATGTATTGACATAGCTTTTAAATTACTAATGGCAATATTGATTTGACTGTAGTTCTGGATCTCAGAAAGAAATGAGGGAAGGGAGGAGAGTAAATGGTACAAAAATCCTACAACAAAGTGACTGCCAAATTGGCCAGGGAATAGAAGCATGCCTGGGAGACATGTTAGATATAATGGGTCATATGAGTACTGATCAAAAAAGGTCTAGTTTGAGCAGTATGGAAAAGAAAGTGTTAAAGCTTTCAAAGAATGGTATCTAGTCCTAGAGATAAGGGTGTGTGTTTGTCCTTCATTGCCAAAGAAGACCATGCCATCAGAGAAATAATGACATGACTTGCACTTGACTATGTTTTTTGAATGAGGGAGGGTTGTGCAGGTCACCAGGCTCACTTCTCCTTCAGAACCATCTGAATTCATCAGGACTCCTGGAGATGGCCCAGGATGAGGCAATTGGGGTTAAGTGACTTGCCCAAGGTGACACAGCTAGTGACTGTCTAGTGTCTGAGGTGAGATTTGAACTCAGGTCCTCCTGACTCATACTGTAGCCACTACACCACCTAGCTGCCCAGAGCTAAGGGTATTGCTGAGAAGGAGGAACAGCAGAATGCAGGGTATGGTACTGATTATAATCCAGCTGAGATCTAAAAGGCAGAGGGTCCACTGCTCACATAAAACCTGACTGAAATTTTCTGATTCATATGACAATCCCCGGGGGCTCTTACTCTTACTCATTGTTGGCAAGATTCTTGCCAGAGTCCTCCTTAATAGGCTGATCCTTCACCTGGAAGACCATCATCTACCCAAGAGTTAGTTTGGTTTCAGAAAGGACCAAAAAATGGATGATATGGTGTTTGCTGCCTGAAAACTCCAGGAGAAATGCCAGAACAGAAAAGATTTCTGTAAACAATGTTTATCAATCTGACCAAAGCATTTGATACTGTCAGCCATGAGGGTTTATGGAAAATCATGGAAAAATTTGTTTGCCCAGAGACATTCATCAGTACTGATGGAAGTTTATGAAGATCACCTGCAGAGAAAAGGTAGTGAACACTAAGGACCTTTCTGGAGCTAAATGGCCAAGCGTTCAAAGTCGACTACAGACAGTGTAAAAACGAGTTAATGCTAGTCACAGTCTCAAATGTGTGCTTGCCTAAGAGACTATTTGTATGGGGTATTCACATGTAGGTCAGAAGAAATAATACAAGGATATTTTCTTTTTTAATAAATTTATTTATTTAACTTTTGACATTCATTTTCACAAAATTTTGGGTTCCAGATTTTCTCCCCATTTGTCCCCTCCCCCCACCACAATACACCAAGCATTCTAATTTCCTATCATCAATCTGCCCTCTCTTCTAAGCTCCCTCCCTTCCCTTGTCCCCATCTTCTCTTATGTCCTGTAGGGCCAGATGACTTTCTATTTCCCATTACCTGTATTTCTTATTTCCTAGTAGCAAGAACAATATTCAACAGTTGTTCCTAAAACTTTGAGTTCCAACTTCTCCCCATCCCTCCCTCCCCACCCATTCCCTTTGGGAAGACAGGCAATTCAATATAGGCCCTATCTGTGTAGTTCTGCACATGACTTCAAAATAGTCATATTGTGTAAGACTAACTATATTTTCCTCCATCCTATCCTGCCCCCCATTGTTTCTATTCTGTCTTTTGATCCTGTCCCACCCCAAGAGTGTTGATTTCAAATTGCTCCCTCCTCCCATTGCCCTCCATTCCATCATCCCCCCCCCACCCTGCTTATCCCCTTCTCCCCCACTTTCCTGTATTGTAAGATAGGTTTTCATACCAAAATTAATGTGCATTTTATTCCTTCCTTAAGTCAAATGTGATGAGAGTAAACTTCATGTTTTTCTCTCATCTCCCCTTTTTCCCTCCACTAAAAAGTCTCCTGCCTGCCTCTTCTATGAGAGACAATTTGCCCCATTCCATTTCTCCCTCTCTCCTCCCAATATATTTCTCTCTCACCGCCTAACTTCATTTAAGATATGATCCCATCCTATTCAATTCACTCTGTGCTCTCTGTCTCTGTGTGAGCATACACATGTGTATGTGTGTGCACGTGTGTGTGTGTGTGTGTGTGTGTGTAATCTCACCAACTACCCAGATACTGAAAAGTTTCAAGAGTTACAAATATTGTCTTTCTATGTAGGAATGTAAAGAGTTCAACTTTAGTAAGTCCCTTATGCCTTCTCTTTGCAGTTTACTTTTTCATGCTTCTTTTCATTCTTGTGTTTGAAAGTCAGATTTTCTTTCAGCTCTGATCTTTTGATCAAGAATGCTTGAAAGTCTACTATTTCATTGAAAAACCATTTTTTCCCCTGAGGTATTATACTCAGTTTTGCTGAGTACGTGATTCTTGTTTTAGTCCTAATTCCTTTGACTTCTGGAATATCATATTGCACACCCTTCAATCCCTTCATGTAGCTGCTAGATCTTGTGTTATCCTGATTGTATTTCCACAACACTGGAATTGTTTCTTTCTAGCTGCTTGCAATATTTTCTCCTTGACCTGGGAATTCTGGAATTTGGTCACAATGTTCCTAGGAGTTTCTCTTTTTGGATCTCTTTCAGGCAGTGATCGATGGATTCCTTCAATATTTATTTTGCCCCGTGGTTCTAGCATATCAGGGCAGTTTTCTTTGATAATTTCATGAAAGATGATGTCTAGGCTCTTTTTTTGATCATGGCTTTCAGGTAGTCCCATAATTTTTAAATTGTCTCTCCTGGATCTGTTTTCCAGATCAGTTGTTATTCCAATGAGATATTTCACATTTTCTTCCATTTTTTTCATTCTTTTGGTTTTGTTTGGTGATTTCTTGGTTTCTCAGAATGTCATTAGCCTCCATCTGTTCCATTCTAATTTTGAAAGAACTCTTTTCTTCAGTGAGCTTTTGAACCTCCTTTTCCATTTGGCTAATTGTGCTTTTGAAAGCATTCTTCTCCTCACTGGCTTTTTGAACCTCTTTTGCCAATTGAGTTAGCCTATTTTTCAAGATGTTATTTTCTTCAGCATTTTTTTGAGTCTCCTTTAGCAAAGTGTTGAACTGCTTTTCATGCTTTTCTTGCATCTCTCTCATTTCTCTTCCCAGTTTTTCCTCCACCTCTCTCACTTGATTTTCAAAATTCTTTTTGAGCTCTTCCATGGCCTGACCCCATTTAATACTTATTTTGGATGTTTGGGATACAGAAGTCTTGACTTCTTTGTCTTTCCCTGATGTTAAGCATTGTTCTTCCTCATCAGAAAGGATGGAAGGACATATCTGTTCACCAAGAAAGTAACCTTCTATGGTCTTACTTTTTTCCCTTTTCTGGGCATTTTCCCAGCCAGTTACTTGACTTCTGTGTTTCCTCTCCACCCCCACCTTGCCTCCAGATCTGCCCAGCTAGTGCTTGAAGTCTGAGATTCAAATGCTGCTTCCCAGCCTCAGGGCTTTCAGTGCGGGCCAGGCTGCTATAGTGAGAGACCAAATCCAGGTGCTCAGGTGGAGGCAGGGCTGCTATTTAGTGTGAAATTAAGTTCAGCTGCTCAAGTGGGAGCAGGGCTGAGGCAAGGGGCTCAGTTCCTTTAGGGGTTTTGGGGTGGCAGGCCCACCTCACAAGGCTCAGTTCCTTCAGAGGGTTTATGCGGAGACCTTCAATAATGAATCCGAGCTCCTGACTGCTTTGGGAGCCCCTCTCCGCTGCTGCCTCCACTGCTGCCTCCCAAGAGGGCCCGAGGCATGGAGATACTTTGCTCCCCTCTTGGCCAGCCAAACAGGCTCTCTCACTGATCTTTGTGCCTGTGGGTGGAGGGACCTGTGTGACCACCAGAGACCCCACCCCTGTAGCCTGCTCTGATCTGCTCCCCTCAGTGCCACACGGCCATAGCAGGGCTGGGCTCTGCTCTGGGTCCTGTGCACAATGAACCCTTGGTGTCAGTTTTTCAGGGCTCTCTGGAACAGAAATCTCCTCCACTCCATTGTTCTGTGGCTTCCACTGCTCCAGAACTTGTTGCGAGTTCTTCTTTACAGATATTTTATGGGATGTGGGTTCGGAGCTAGCATATGTGAATCTTTCTACTCCACCATCTTGACTCCTCCCCCAGGATATTTTCAAGATCTATATGAACAAGTATGGAAATCATTGTAACACATGGGAGACACTGGCATTGGACTACCCAGCATGGCATTCCTGCACCAAAGAAAGCACTGTCCTCTATTAATGAAGCAGAATTTCAGCAACTCAAAAGAAACATGAGATATGCCAATTTAGGGTCATGTCTAATCCAAATGTTTATATGGACTTTGGGGGATAAATCAGTAGGAGAGCCTTTTAAACTTGTATTAGTCTGATCAGCCATAGTTGGACACACTGTACCTTGACCCCAACATAGTGATATCATTTTGGTTCTTTTCAAGTGTAGAGGACCAACAATCAACCAACTAATCATATCATTTGATATTATTGACCCCCTTTTTCTCCTAGACATGCTGATATATCTGAACTTTTTCCTCCTACCCATCTGACTTCTCCTTTGTAATATTTGCAGGATTCTAAATGTAGAGTTAGGCAACTGGGTGTCTCAGTAGATAGAGAGCTCAGCCTGCAGTCAAGAAAACCTGAGTTCAAATACAACTTCAGATACTTAATCTTTTTAGGCCTTAATGCCCTAGAGAAGGAAAAGACAAATCACTCTAGTATGTTTGCCAAGAAACCCTGTGGACAGTATGGTCCATAACGTCTCGCAGAAAAAAGATATAACTGAATGACCAAACAACAAAATGGAGACTAAATGCCTTAGGACTTTTTCCTGTGCTTTTATTTTCATTTTTCTACACTCATAAACACAAGTTTAATGTTTTTGCCCATGCAGATTGCTTAGATATCTATACATACATTTCTAGTCTCACTCCTAGGATTTGGTCATGTATCTCTTGCTGCCTATCAAATATTTTTAAGTGGATGTCCTAAAGTATTTCAAACTCAGCATTTTCAAAATCAAATCCATTATTTTCCCTCCAAACCACAACTTCTGAACTACCCCATTTCTGTTGAGGATACCATCATCTTTCCAGTCACCATTCAACATTATTCTCTACTCTTTTCTCTTCCTCAATCCACACATTCTGTCTCTTGCTAACTCACATTGTTTCTATCTCTAGAATATATTTTGCATCTGTCTCATTTTATAATAATCATGTGCCACTGATCTTGCTCAAATTCTCATCTCTTCAGCATAGCTTTTTGGAAAAACCTTCTACTTTCTGTGTCTTAAGTTTTTCTCCACTCCAATTTATCTTCCACCGAGTTACTTAACTGATTTTCGTAAAACTCAGGTTTGACTGTACTCAATACATTTCACTGGCAGCCTATTAGCTCAAGAATCAAATAGATGCAACCCAAGCCAAAAGTCTATTGTTGTGGGACTTTGTTCTTACTAACAAAGATCAATGCCCCAAACCTATGTGAGGGGTAGGATGGAGATGGTGAAAGTGGCAGAGAAGAAAAATCAGTTCTCTTCAATCTCTTCAGGATTCTTTTAGCCTCCAATATCAAGAAAAAAATAAGACATTTAAAATTTTAGTTTCCCTGTAGGGCTATGAAGGGGGAAAACCTCTGGGAAGGTGTTGATATAAGAATGTGATCAGATCCCTATCTCCAGGTTGGTACACTAAAGACTTTGAGGCATTTTCCCTTCTGGGTGAGATATGGGACTTTTCTCTCTTGGTTGAGCTGTTACCTCAATCCCAGCAGGAGAGTCCCTTTAATCTGTATTAGCCCATATATATTCCTGCATGTCCATTTTCTCTGATTCCTGCTTTGATATTGACTTGGATAAATGATTTTCTTTTCTATTTGCTATGTATGTTCACTGTGAAATTGAATTTGGTCTGAAAGATGTCAAACCTTGGAAATAAAGTTTGGAGTGCTCTTGTCTAATTAAGAAATACTGATCAGGAGTTTAGTGTGAACCTAAAAATGTTTCCCCCAAGCAATAACATATTAGGGAGCAGATAGATATAATTCTAATTTGGTATTCCAACTCTCTGAAAGTGGACAGACTTTTGCTTCCCAACCTCCACTTCCTCTACAGACAGTAACCAGAGCCTTCCTCTAGTAGGTGGCAATAGAAGACAGTAGAAATGTCTATTCTTACCTTCCTGCCAAAAGACACTCAGGATACATATAAATTCCATTTTCATTAAAAATTCTCCACATATGATTCTCAACTTACATTTCCCACCTTGGTAGGCATTGCTCACCTTATTTTACCGTAAAGTTCAGTCAGACTTAGGTTTTTAGGTTTGTTTGTTTTTTTCTATTCCTCACATATAATGTTCAATCTCCTAATTCTATGAATTTATACTGACTCTCCACTTTTCATGGAATAAAATTCCTTCTCATATACTTCTCTTAGAAACTTTTGTGTCCTCAAAGACTCTGCTAAAATGCCACCTTCTACCTGAAGCAATTTCTGATCCCCTCACTGCTAGAGCCTCTCTCCCAAATAAAACTGTATTTGTTTTGTTTGTATTTCTTTTATAACTACATAGTCTCACAAATATTGAGATAAGTATATAAATATCTAAAATAGGAGGTAGACTATAGGTGTCACAAAAATTTTTTGAAAATAATATGTTTCAGACAATGATGAAGTTATATCTATTTGCAGCCTCAGAGAAGGCCCCATACAGTAATACAGCTGTTATTCAAGCTAGACTGTAAAGGATGCAGACAAATTTGACATATTGTGCTAGTTTGAGAAAATGTTGGAGATGAGTGTAGAGTTAAAGTTGAAAGGAATGATATACACTAGGGAATTATGGAACCTGTTTAGAGAAGAATGACAAATCTGGTCTGAGTAGAATATAAGAAAAATATCTCCACAAAGAGTGCTGCTATAAATATTTTTGTGCATGTGGGACCCTTTCCCATTTTTATGATCTCTTGGGGATATAGTCCTAGTAATGATATTACTGGGTCAAAGGGTATGCACATTTTTGTAGTCCTTTGGGCATAGTTCCAAATTCTCTCCTGAATGTTTGGATCAGCTCACAGCTCCACCAACCACGTATTAGTGTTCCAACTCTCCCACATCCTCTCCAGCATTTATCATTTTCTTGTTCTGTCATATTTGCCAATCTTATAGGTGTGATGTGGTACCTCAGAGTTGTTTTAATTTGCATCTCTCTAATCAGTAGTGATTTAGAGCACTTTTTCATATGATTATAGATATCTTTAATTTCTTCCCTTGAAAATTACCTGTTCATATCCTTTGACCATTTATCAATTGGGGAATGACTTGTATGGTTGTACATTTGAGTCAGTTCTCTATATATTCTAGAAATGAGGCCTTTATCCCCAAGCTTAGCCGTAAAATTTTTTTCCCAATTTACTATGTCCCTCTGAATAAGAAATGATGAACAAGAAGACTTCAGGGAGGCCTGGAAGGGCTTATATGATGCTGAGTGAAAGGAGCAGAACCAGGAGAACATTGTGCACAGCAATGACCGCAGTGTGCTAGAGTTTTTTCTGGTAGACTTGGAACTTCGTAATAATGCAAGAACTTATTTAAAAAAAAAATCCCAATGGTAGTATTCTAACAGAAAATGTCTTCCACACTCAGAGAAAGAAATATGGAAGTCATTTACAAAATGTAGCAGATCATGTTTGTATATGTATAGGTTTTAGTGTATTATGTTTTGATTTGTTATATGATTTCTTCCATTTATTTTAGTTCAACTACATAACATGACTATTGTGAAAATGTACTCAATAGGAAAGTATACGTAGAACCTATACAGAATTGTATGCTGTCACGGGGAGTAGTGGGGGAAAGGTGTGGGGGGTGAGGGGGGGATAAAATTTTAATTTTAAGGAAGTGATTGTAGAACACCAAAAAAAATAAAAATAAATTAATTAATTTTAAAAAAATCTCCAAACTGAAATGGGCTGCTATGGAATATATCCATTCTTAATGGAGATTTCCAAATGAAGGCTGGATCACCAGTTGCCAGATATAGCAATGATGAAGTTATATCTATTTGCAGCCTCAGAGAAGGCAACACCTAACTCTTCATATAGTGCTCTAATGTTCTCCATAAAGAACTTTAGATGGAATTTTCTCATTTGATCCTTCAACAATACTCTGAAGTACAGTTCATGGTATTATTATATAAGTTTTACAAGTGTGGAAGCTGTGACTGACAATGGTTCAGTGACTTACCAAGGAACTCATAGTAAATGACTGACTTAGGATTTGAACTCAGACCTTTCTGACTTCAAGTCTAGTTGCCTCTGAATATTGTAGAGGGGAGGTGTGTATGTGTGTGTGGGGGGTTGATTATAGAATTTCTGCGAAATTTTCCAAATATGAGATTATATGTTTCTATAAATGTCACGCTAATACTAGCAGTAACAACAGCAATTATATTTGTGTTATAAGGCATATGCAATGAAAAGTTTTCAAAATATGTATCTGGCAGATTACATCAAAACCATGCTTAATAAACATAGGTATTGCAGTCTTGGTTTTTCCATTAAATAGAAGATAAAAATGATATCCAGAGAGGTTAATTTTCTTGCCAGCGTAACATAGCTATCAAAGGTTTAAACGTACAACATATGCTGGAGAGGTTCACATCCCATACTCCTCCATTTCCCTGGCCCTGAAACAGGAGCTGTTTCAATTCTGTTTAGCCCTAGTGCCTCCCAAAATGATCGGGTGCTTAATAAATATTGTTGATTTATTGGCCTCAATGAAAGAGAAAGAAAATGATGGTGTGCTAATAGTATAGAAGTATTAACTTTAAAAAAGAGTAATAAAGACAGCAGAATGGATAGGGAAGCTTTAACAATGATCTAGGCATCTTTGTATACAGTCAGTAATAAATGAATTATGAGGATAAGAGCAACATGCAGCTTTCCTTTGAGAGTTTCAAAGGAAAGAAAATTATATTTATATGCTCCTTTTTGTGTTATTCAAGATATATCTATTCTAGTCTATCATACTCTATATTTGTATTTTTTGTATCCTATTACATACTTACATTTTTATTGAATGTTTCTCAATTTTCACAATTTAAAAAACAAAAGCCTATGTAAATTTTTTGAATTATGTATCTCATGTCCATCAATCAAAAAAAATCTCACAGTTGAAAAGGACTCAGATATCCCCCATACAACACATCTGGCAAGTGGTCACCAGGGACACTCTAATAAGATGGGGAATCATGGTAATTAATCAGTAGCTGACATTTTTATAATTCTTTAAGATTTGCATAGTGCTTAACATATGTTTTCTCGTTTGACTCTCACAACTCTGTGAAGTGTTATTATCTCCAGTTTATAGATGATGATGATAATAACAATAATAGATAACATTAATAAAATGTTCTACTATGGGTCAGACACTGTGCTAAGCACTTTATCTCATTTGATCCTTACAACAACCCTGGAAGGAAGGTGCTTTTATTATCTCCATTTTACATGAAAAATCTTGTCATTCAAAAACTGCTTTCCATCTTGTCTCCTCCAAAAGGTTGCCCCTTGTGTCATCCCCACTGTTCGACTTATTTTAAAATTTTCCCCTGTTTATCACCTTATTTCCTATTATCTACATACATGCTTATATCTCCATCCTGAAATAGAAAAACAAAGACTCACTTGATCCTTCCATCCCTGAAAATTGTTGTCTTATATATTCTACTCTTTACAACTAAATTCCTTAAAAAGTCTGTGTATGATAAATGTCTCTAGTTTTTCTCCTCTAACTTTCTTCTTAATCCCTTATAATCTGGCTTCCAATTTTATCATTTCAATGAAACTACTCTCTCCAGAGTTACTAATGATCTCAGATGCCAAATCAAATGACTTTTCATCAGTTCTTTTTTTCCCTGACATTATGCAGCCTTTGACACTGTTGATTACTTTCCTCCTTGATAGTCACGTCTCTCTATGTTTTCAGGAAACTACTTTATGGTTCTCCTCTCACCTATTTTATTGACTTTCTCTGTCTCTTCTCCTGGATGATCTTCTAGATCGCATTCTCCTGCCATTTGTTTCTCTCAGTGTTCTACCCTGGGCCCTCTTCTATCTCTATACTAGTTCACTTGGTGAAATGCTTAGTATAGTACCTGGCCTAGAGTAGATAAACTTAAAGATGTGAGACTGGAGGTCAACAGAAAGCTTGGGGCAGGATAGATAGATTTGAAAACATCAAAATAGAGATGGTAATTAAATTCATGGGGGCTGTTGAGATCACCAATCAATAATCAAACCATAAACATTTATTAAGCTCTTAAGCTATCTCAGGACGGATGTCTAGAAGAGATCTTAATCTCAGTGTGTTATAAATGGGACCCATTATTTTTTCCCATAAACCTCGGCTTCCTCTGACATTTCCTTTTACTGTAGAGTCCCTAAGGCTTATAACCAAGGAGTCCTGAATCCCTCATATCTCTCACTGCCCTGTATCTAATTTGCTGATAAGACTTGTCAATTTTACCTTTGCAACATTTCTCAAATATGCCTCCTTCTCTTCACTACTAGCACTGGATTATTATAAAAGCCTTCTGGTGACTTTATT
Organism: Bettongia penicillata ogilbyi; assembly: GCA_023548195.1. Classification (NCBI taxonomy): domain Eukaryota; kingdom Metazoa; phylum Chordata; class Mammalia; order Diprotodontia; family Potoroidae; genus Bettongia; species Bettongia penicillata. The sequence goes on along the minus strand of JAJHZJ010000130.1, from coordinate 3,250,178 downwards.
TGTCTCAACTTTCTCCCAAAGCAATTGCCACTCAGTCACTAAAGTGTTCCTTAAGTACAGGCCTGAAGACATCACTCCTCTATTCGATAAACACTGGAGGCTCCCTTTTGCCTTCAGGAACAAATGTAAAATGCATTTAATATCCTTTATAATATAACCCCCTCCTACATTTTCAGTCTTATACTTTATGCCTTGATATATACTCTTCAGTTCAGTGACACTGACTTCCTGCATAGCCCTCAAAGAAGACTCTCTACCTCTTAACTCTGGGTATTTTTTCTGATGATCCCTTATGCTTAGAACAAGCTTTCTTATTTACTCTGTCCACTGACCTCACTGGCTTTCTTTAGGTCCTAACTCAAATCTCATCTTTTGCTGAAAACCTTCACCAGTCCCTTAATTCTGGTGTCATATACATACATACATACATACATACATACACATATACACATATATGTATATATGTATGTGTATATGTATATATGTGTATGTGTATATGTACATATATGTATGTTTGTATACATATATGTATATATTTACTGTTTATCTTCTTTATAGTTTACTTTTTATATAAGATTTTACATGTGATCTCCTCATTAGATTTTAAGTTCTTTGAAAGCAAAGATTGTCTTTTACCTCCTTTTTATCCTCAGTACTTAGTTCAATTCTTGGCACATGGTAGACACTTAAGAAATATTTATTGAAAAATAGAGGGGAGGAGTCAAGATGGCATAGTAGAAAGATATACTTTCTTTCTACTTTCTAGAGATATACTAGCTCCTAACCCACAGCCCATAAAATACCTGTAAAGAAGAACTACCAACAAATTCTGGAGCAGCAGAAGCCACAGAACAATGGAGTGGAGGAGATAACTGTTCCAGAGAGACCCGAAAAACTGACACGAAAGGTCCATCGTGCACCGGAGCCAGAGCACAGCCCAGTTCTGCCTTGGCCACACAGCACCAAGGGGAGCAGATCTGAGCAGGCTTGAGGGACAGAATCTCCAGGGGCCTCGCAGGTCCCTCCACCCACAGGCAACAAAGGTCAGTGAGAGTGTCTTTTCAGCTTGCTGAGAGGGGAGCAGGGCGTCCCCATAACTCAGGTCCCCTCAGGAGGCAGTAGCGGAGGCAAGAGCAGACAGGGGATCCCAAAGCAGAAAGGACCTCACATCCATTGTTGAAGATCTCTGCATAAGCCCCTTGAGGGAACTGAGCCCTGTGTGGCAGCCCTGCCCCCATCTGAGCACCAGAACTTAATCTCACACTAAATAGCAGTCCCATCCCCACTGAAAACCCTGAGACTGGGAAGCAGCATTAGAATCTCAGCCCCCAAGCACTAGCTGGGTGGATCTGGAGGAAAGGCAAGTATAGAAAGGAAACTTAGAAGTCAAGTAACTGCCTGGGAAAATGCCCAGAAAAGGGAAAAAATAATAAAACCATAGAAGGTTACTTTCTTGATGAACAGATATCCCCTACCATCCTTTCAGATCAGGAAGAAAAATGCTTACCATCAGGGAAAGACATAGAAGTCAAGGCTTCTGTATTGCAAAATAAATATTCAATGGTCTCAGGCCATGGAAGAGCTCAAAAAGGATTTTGAAAATCAAGTTAGACAGGTGGAGGAAAAACTGGGAAGAGAAATGAGAGAGATGCAAGAAAAGCATGAAAAGCAGGTCAACACTTTGCTAAAGGAGACTCAAAAAAATGCTGAAGAAAATAAAACCTTGAAAAATAGGCTAACTCAATTGGCAAAAGAGGTTCAAAAAGCCAATGAGGAGAAGAATGCTTTCAAAAGCACAATTAGCAAAATGGAAAAGGAGGTTCAAAAGCTCGCTGAAGAAAAGAGTTCTTTCAAAATTAGAATGGAACAGATGGAGGCTAATGACATTCTGAGAAACCAAGAAATCACCAAACAAAACCAAAAGAATGAAAAAATGGAAGAAAATGTGAAATATTTCATTGGAAAAACAACTGACCTGGAAAATAGATCCAGGAGAGACAATTTTAAAATTATGGGACTACCTGAAAGCCATAATCAAAAAAGGGGCCTAGACATCATCTTTCATGAAATTATCAAGGAAAACTGCCCTGATATACTAGAACCAGAGGGCAAAATAAGTATTGAAGGAATCCACTGATCAACGCCTGAAAGAGATCCAAAAGGAGAAACTCCTAGGAACATTGTGGCCAAATTCCAGAGTTCCTTGGTCAAGGAGAAAATATAGCAAGCAGCTAGAAAGAAACAATTCAAGTACTGTGGAAATACAATCAGGATAACTCAAGATCTAGCAGCTTCTACATTAAGGGATCAAAGAGTGTGGAATATGATATTCCAGAAGTCAAAGGAACTAGGACTCAAACCAAGAATCACTTACCCAGCAAAGCTGAGTATAATACTTCAGGGGGAAAAATGGTCTTTCAATGAAACAGAGGACTTTCAAGCATTCTTGATGAAAAGACCAGAGCTGAAAAGAAAATTTGACTTTCAAACACAAAGATCAAGAGAAGCATGAAAAGGTAAACAGCAAAGAGAGGTCATAAGGGACTTACTAAAGTTGAACTGTTTACATTCCTACATGGAAAGACAATATTTGTAACTCTTGAAACTTTTTTCAGTATCTGGGTAGTTGGTGGGATTACACACACACACACACACACACACATAGAGCACAGAGTGAATTGAATAAGATAGGTTCATATCTTAAAAAATGAAAATAAGCAATGAGAGAGAAATATATTGGGAGGAGAAAGGGAGAAATGAAATGGGGCAAATTGTCTCTCATAAAAGAGGCAAGTAAAAGATTTTATAGTGGAGGCAAAAAGAGGGGAGGTGAGAAAAAAACATGAAGTTTACTCTCATCACATTCGACTAAAGGAAGGAATAAAATGCACACTCATTTTGGTATGAAAACCTATCTTACAATACAGGAAAGTGGGGGAGAAGGGGATAAGCAGGGGGGCAGCAATGATGGATAGGAGGGCAATGGGAGGAGGGAGCAATTTGAAGTCACCACTTTTGGGGAGGGATAGCATCAAAAGAGAGAATAGAAATAATGGGGGGCAGGATAGGATGGAGGGATATATAGCTAGTCTTACACAACATGACTATTATGGAAGTCATTTGCAAAACTACACAGATATGGCCTATATTGAATTGCCTGCCTTCCCAAAGGTAATGGGGGGGGGAGGGAGGGATGAAGAGAAATTGAAACTCAAAGTTTTAGGAACAACTGTCGAGTACTGTTCTTGCTACTAGGAAATAAGAAATACAGTTAATGGGGCATAGAAAGTTATCTGGCACTACAGGACAAAAGAGAAGATGGGGACAAGGGAAGGGAGGGATGATAGAAGAGAGGGCAGATTGATGATAGGGACAATCAGAATGCTGGCTGTTTTGGGGTGGGGGAGGGGACAAATGAGGAGAAAATTTGGAACCCAAAATTTTGTGAAAATGAATGTTAAAAGTTAAATAAACAAATTTTAAAAAAGAAATATTTATTGATTTATTGAGACAGAAGTTAAATGACTTATGCAAGATCACAAAGCTATTAAGTGTTTGACCTAGATCTTCTTCACTGTAAGTTCATTACTCTATCTACTGTTCCACCTATCTACCTTCACTGCTTCCTTATGCATCCCATTCCAACTGTAGATGGTGGTTGGTAGTGTTTGATGGTTGGTGGTTGGTCGTTGTTGTCCTTCATTCTTGAAGAGGACCAAAACTACAACACTATGAGAAAGTCAAGTTTCAGTGTGTCTGTCTGTTGCTGATCAGACCAACATGAGCTCAGAATACTCTACAACAGAGGGGGCACAAATAGTCCATGTGAACATTTGGGGTGGATACTCTAAATTTGTGCTTCCTATGTTTCCTTTGCACTCTTTCAATTCAGTTTTGCTCATAGAGCACAGAAGGTTCTCCGATGTGGGCATGCCACACTGAGCAGTTAGGTGCCAGTGTCTCCCATGTCACACAATCTTTTCCAAAATTCTTTTGAGAGACCTTGAAAGTATCTTTGTACTGCTTCTTCTGATCACCATGTGATCCTCTGCTCTGTGTGAGTTCTCCATAGAATAGTATTTTTGGCAAGTGTATGTTTTGCATTCAAACAACGTGACTAGCCCATCAGAGTTGTATTCCTTATAGCATAGTTTGAATGCTTAGCAGTTGAGTTCGAGGAAGGACCTCAGTATCTGGTATCTTATCCTGCCAGGTGATCCTCAGAATCTTCCTAAGACAATTCAAATGGAAGCCATTCAGTTTCCTGGTATGGTGGTGGTAAACTGTTCATGTTTCACAAATATACAACAATGAGGTTAGCACAATGGCTCTGTAGACCTTTAGTTTGGTAGTCATTCTAATACCTGTTCTCTCCCATACTTTGCTTCAGACCCTCCCAACACTGAGCTAGCTCTGACAATGCATGCATCAACCTCATTGTCAATGTGTACATCCCTGGAAAGTGCACTTCAAATGTAAGGGAACTTATCCACAGCATTCAAAACTCCTCCATTTGCTGTAATCAATGGTTCCACATGTGAGTGTGTGGTGGTGGCTGATGGAGCACCTATGTTTTCTTGTTGATAATTGTTAGGCCAAAATTAGCACAGGCAGCAGAGAAACAATCCACAATTTGCTGTACCTCAATTTCAGAGACTCCATTGAGCACACAATCATCTTTAAACAGAAAATCATGCACTATCACTCCCTCCACACACTTGGCATGTGGCCTTATCAAATTGAAGAACTTACCATCAATTCAGTAGTTGACCATGATGTTATGTTCATCCTTACTGAAAGCATTTGATAACATGACTGAAAATATCATGCTAAAAAGCATTGGAGCAAGCACACAGACTTATTTTACTTTAGTGGTGACTGGTAAGGCACAAGAGCATTGTCCACTATCTAGAACTCAGTCAAGATTGCTGCCTTGAAATTCACATACAATACTTATGAATTTCTCTGGGCAATCAAATTTTGACATGATTTTCTACAAGCCCTCATGACTGAGAGTATCAAAGGCCTTGATCAGATATACAGACTGTGTTCAGACCTCTGTTCTGCTCCTGGAATTTCTCCTAGAGTTGTTAGGGAGCAAACACCATATTAAACATTCCTTGGCCCTTCCTGAAGCGACAATGGCTCTCAGGTAGAGAGGACCATCTTCCAGATGAAGGATCAGCCTATTCAGGAGGACTCTGGCAAGAATCTTGCCAGCAGTGACTAAGAGAGAGATCTCCCTGTAATTGTCACAGGACAATGTATATCCTTTACCTTTATTGAGATGGACAATTGAGGCATCTTTGAACCCCTAGGGGATAACTTCCTCTTGCCATATAACCTGGAAAATTTCAGTGAACTTTTGTATGAGCAATTAACCCCCTACTTTGTAAATATAAGCTGGAATAGAATCAGCACCAGGTGCTTTGCCACATGAAAGGAGTCTAATAGCATTCAAAACCTTTTTTCAGTTGGAGGTTCAGCTAGGGAGGGATTAATTTCAACTTGATGTAAATGGTCGGTGGTCTCAGTATCAATAGATGATGGTCTTTCGAGAAAACTAGGGAAGTGTTCAGCCCATCTCTCTAGGATCATGTCCTTCTAACTAATCAATGTGACTCCATCAGCACTGAGTAGTTGTGTTGCACCATAGGTTTTTCATCCACCAATAGCCATCAGGAAATCATAAAAGTGCTTTGGATTGTTACTATCAGCATAAAACTGAATTTCATCTGCTTTTTAGACTGAGCCAGGAATCCTGCATCTCTCGAAGCTTTGCTTGTACTTTATTTTTGATAGAATTAAATACTGCCTTCTTAGAAATGGATGAACTATCTTGCTGTTAAATCATGTGTTCTCTTTTTTTTTTTTTTTTAATTTAGCAGTTCCTGAATTTCCCCATGATTTTTGTCAAACCAGTCTGGGTGTTTGCAAGTATTCTGACCCAGATCAGCAGATAGTCCTAATTATAGAATTTTTTTTCCTAATAATAAGTCAACAACTGTCTCAGAAATTTCCAAGCATTATTGGTATTTCTTTCCAGTAGAAGAAATCTAATTACAAAGCACTGAACATAGAATCAGGAAGACCTGAGTTCCAATCCAACCTCAAATATAAACTAGCAATAGAACCCTGGCAAATCACTTAACCCTTGACTGCTTCAGTATCCTTAAATCTAAAATGAGGATAATAATAGGATCTACCACTTAGGCTTGTTAAAAATATCAAATGTGATGAGATTTGTGAAGTACTTAGCATAGTGTTTATCATATACTAGGCACCTAGTAAGAGCTTCTTTTCTTCCTTCTCTCCTTCCTTCCCCTATTCTTTCCATGAAATAATTATGCAAACACTTGGAAATGGCTATCATTTCTCTCTTCTCTGAGCTAAATGCCCCTAGGTCTTTTAATCTATTCTTGTATATCAAAGCTTCCAGGACTTTCAACTAATTAATCCTTTTCATCTGAACATATTCCAGTTTGTTAGTATCTTTTCTAAACTGAGTAGTTTTTTTTTTCATTCTCTCCTAGGCAATATCAAAACAAGCATCTTTTATAGGAGGGAATAGTTGCATTGAGCCAAATAATAAGTTACTAGTCTGGTATCATTTGACTGGATTTGAAAGCATTTGGAATATGATATGCCAATAAAGCTTTCACTTTATCCAAGTTCAGTATCTCATCATGGCATCCACTTGCAGAATCAGAGAAGGCTCAGTAAAAGCTCAAAAATAAATGGCATTTAAGTCACCTTTGAAGCCAGAATTTGAAGGATATATACAATTTTGGAGACCATATTGGTTCAAGTATATGTTTGCAGTGGGTGTGGAGTCACAGAGGGAGTGATATAGACTGAGAAAGTATGGGACATATTTAAGGAAGAATAACTAGTCTGTTTTTCAAAGGTTTTGTGAAAATATCATGAATTTTGGCAATTCCCACTGAGCTGGAAAGACTTCAAGTACTGAATGTGTGTCTGGTGCCTGACAAAAGGACCAGATAAATTTGGAAAGACTTGTCAGTTGGTTGGCCAGGGTGATGGATGTTCTGGCCATTGCAATTCTTGAAGACTGTCCATTAAATTACAGAGGGGATGTAATTTACAACAAGGAAGGTAGTACAATAAGCTAACATTACAGATCTGGAAGTGTGGAAATAGTAGAAAAATCACTGGATTTGGACATTTGCCAGTCATGTAGCCTGAAGAAAGTCATTCGATCTTTGTGATTCTCAGATTCCTACTCTGAAAAATGAAATAATAATATCCCACTACCTACTTCACGAGGCTAGCATGAATAAAGCCCTTATTAAACTATCTGTATCTATCATCAATTTATCTACCCTCTATTTATCTATCTCTATCTATATACATATATATATAATATTTAACAATGACCCCAAATTATTTTCACCAATTGTATTTTCATCATAGGAGACTTTGAGATATTTATTAAGTACTCAATGAATATAAACTCTGCAGTGTCAGATATTTCCACTCCTCCCTACATTGCCCCATAGAGCATGTTCCTTGAAAGTAAGTACTGTTTGTTTTTGCTATGATGAGTAAATAGCATGGTGCCTAACAAATAATTGTCAATTAAATGCATGTTTTATTGGATCAGATAGTTTAACGTTGGATTTGATTCAACTGGAATTATATTGTGTTTGTGTGTGTG